>NC_012116.1:165000-195000 GCF_000150535.2 Carica papaya
GAAATGCATCTCCTTCGCCCGCGCGCGATAGCTCTACCTGGCGTGCTGCCTTGCATGCAAGCGAAGCGCTATTGGCGGCAATAAATAGCTCACTGAGCGATGATTGATTTGCCCCCACCTCTGAAAGCTGAAGGAAGGCTGTGCCCTCGATTGTTCCAGAGAGAAGGATCATGGCGCCCCAGAACCATGACATCCAGCAGCAGCATCTCCTTGCGTGCGAGAGACTTCTATGCCAGCCGTTATTCCCGGAAATGTTATGAAAGAAAGCGGCAGACTAATCTGACAGGTGTTCCCTAATGAGGGATTTTAGGAGATTTCTTAGGGTTCTCCTCCACCCATCCGCGGAGGGTTTCAGTATCCATCTCCGCAGATATTTCCAGATCGCGAGACATAATGTTCTCTGCGGCACTGGAGTCTCTTTCTGCCATTTCCGGAAAGTGAACGGACAGCTGCCCTTTCCCCTTCTCACAATGTTCCCGAACTTGCTCAAGAATCAAAGTGTGAATGGCACTTCGAAGTGCCTCACGTTGTTCTTGATGGGGATCGGCGTGGGGAACTTCCGCCGGTTCTGGAGCCAGCGGGTTCTGAATGACCCCCCTCTCACGGTTAAAAAAGTGGTTAACCATCTCGAAGAAATCCATATCGTCTATCCGAAAAACGTGTCTCAATTACAGCCAACTCCCCCTATCGAAAAACCAACCCTACAACATTAGTTCTAGAAATGCTAACCAACCACTGGGGCCATGGGTCATGAAAGAGGTTGACCCCCCTTCACTATGTATGGCCAATGAACTCCTCGCTTTAGTCCGTTCTTTTCCTTCTTTTTTTCGGGTCGATAGTTGCCGTGGTAGTAATGTCCCGGAGCCCGGCTACCGACCCGATGCGCCGATCGGGAAAGTCATAAAGGGACGTTAAACGTCATTCTAGAAGGGCGTTACCACAACAAACAAAAATCCGAGTCTTGGCAGTTCAAGTGAAAGTTTATTAGACTAGTCCCACTAAGATGGCGGGGAAACTGACTTCCGAGAGAGCTGCTTTCGCCTCGGTAATTACCTAACGCCGATGCCAAAGTCGCCCTTTACGCGAGGGAACGCCAGACAGACTGACCTCTGCTAACTACGTTTTATATAGACTGGAAGCTATAGAGAGACTATACTAAGGTATAGTGCCGCTACCAGAGAAGGCTGTTTCATGCTAGGCGTCCAGACCTACGGAGCCCGAGCCGCATCCCCGGCACACTTGCTATATCCACTAAGGCTTCATCCCACTTCATCCTAGCAACTATACCTGATATAAAGCCGTTCTATCCAAATTCAAGACAACAAGAAAGCAAGAAAACGATAGCGATCGGTTTGAGAGCATCACGGGGGGGGGGGGAGAAGTCTTTCAAGGACCCGGCTTCGTGGACGAGAAAGAATAGAATCAAGGGCATGCCCGACCCGAGCTACTAGGCCAGGGCCAGAGGAGAGGAACTATTTCAAGCAAGGATGCTATGACCTCAGACTTGAGACCGATTCAAAGATATAGGAATGAATGAATCCAATGTCATCTATACCGTGTTTTTGGGCTGTCATAATGTGACAGTTTCGACTTCCATCGGTCGACTTCTGTCGTCTCTGTCTATTCCGTTTAGGGAATGGGCTTCTTCATTCCGATTTCTGTAAATACTTCTGTGTAAATATCTCCCCCAGCCTCGGTCTAAAAAGCTCCTGCCCTTCTTGCGGGCTGTGCCCGGTGCGAATCCCGTTCGTTCCTTTCTTTCTTTTTCGGGTCAAGGAGAATCTCTTGGTTGGTCTGGTCCTGTAATGAGGAAAAGGCTCGCAATGGCTTGATTCTTTTAGTGAAAACGTGAGCCGAGGCTCTGCTCTCTTCTGGGTCTAGGTATGTGATAAAGGTGCTCAAAAGGGCATTCTTTTTTAGTTTTTAGTATAGTCACATCTGCCCCTCCTCTAAGTCTTTCTTTCTTAGCCAGTCTCCTCAAGGCTTGGATTCCAAGGCGGAAGAAGCGCTGTGCTAGTGAATCGAGAAGTCTTTTACAGTATTATTGAAGTGAACTTTCAGCAAGAGCCGAGGACTACAACAGGGGGGGCGTCATAAGCTATTACTAGCTTGTGGCGAGAAGGGTCATCCCCTTCTGGACACTAATCACCCCGATTGGTGTCTCCGTAGAGGCGTGCAATCGGTTGAAAACAATGGGCTGTCCTAGGGACAGGATCCCAAGCTTCTTGTTTTCTATCTGATATGTATAACCTCGATCACAGTCTTCTCTTCTGTGATACCTTAAGTCATACTTGAGGTGCCTTCCCATGGTCTCAACAAGATTGAGATCATTTAGGTGAGTTCTAATGGACTCATTTTTGAGAAGGTCTGGACATAGATGTTCAGACGACACATGGGCGACGCGGAAGCCTGGCATGCAGAACTAACCACGGTTAGGGAATTAAGCTGCCCGAAGGAAGCATAATTATAACGTGTACCATGAATCGTCTATTTCCAGATTTTCTTAGAATGTACTCTATTAGATGGCAGAGAGTATTAGAACACTCTCCCACGTTAGCATCCATTTTCAGAAAAGTGGTGTTAATAGTGGCTGATGGTCTGACCAAGGAAGCTTGTATTGCATCCTACCTATTTATGAAATCTGTGATAAGGTTAAGACGCAAATCTGGAATGCTGTTCACTGCTTTGTATTTAAAACAGTGTTCTAGCAGTCTACAACGGGCGTATGGGGGTAATCCTCATGTGTCTGGTCTTTTACCTTTCCCAGTCTCCTTGACGAGGTCAGGTTATCCGACCATTATTCCTGCTTTTCACAGGTTAATGATTTATAAAAAAGATGAAAAAGCTGATTTATTAGTACGTATGTACTTATCCTTCTTCACTTTATCCTATGTGATAGAGTTATCTAAGAAGGTTAGTCAAAGTACTTTTGAATCAATTATGACACCTGTTGAAAATATGGAAAATGGAGTGTCCTTAGTTGGTTTAGTAAAGAATAGTTTACCTACTTTGGTACCTCGGTACCTGAGGAATATCAGGTCCATACCTCTGATACAAGGTATGACCTGGGATCCTACATGGAAGTCCTTACCATCATTTGTATTATGCCACTTTAAAGAAGGTGGTCTAAAAGGTACAGTATTAGATAATCAAAAATAGAAAAGTCTCTTTACTTACCTACCGTACGAATTGATGAATTGGGCTGCAATGGTACAATTTAGCCATCAGTATGGAGAGCAATGGTCTCAGGGCACAATATGGCCTGAGTATATCCGTTACCCTCTCTGTACAAATAAGAAGATATTTAGTGGTAATGGTCTCGATGACTTTTCAAAGTATGTCGGTCCATTACTACCATATCCTAAAGATTATGGGTTCTCTTTTCTCCCCGGAAAACTCGCATGTGCCTACCCTGGAGGAGGCAAGAGGCGAATCTTTGCCATAGGAAACTATATCAATCAGAGGTTGTTGAAACCAGTCCATGATTGGTGTATGACTGTTTTACGGTCTATACCGTCAGATGGCACGTTTAATCAAAGAAAACCTCTTGATAGGTTAGTGGGCAAGAATACTGACTTCTCTTATGATTTAACAGCTGCTACCGATAGGTGGCCTCTGCTAATGATGTTAAAGATTGTAAGTTCTTTCTTTGATGCTCCAGTCATTAATC
Source organism: Carica papaya (assembly GCF_000150535.2). The sequence continues at coordinate 168,671 of NC_012116.1, forward strand.
ATGAATGGCGTCGGACTATGTCCAACCCTGAGAGATCTCGGTTTGGACTTATATGGCGTATTTATGATATAGTTGCCATTAAAGGACTAGACTTTCAGGTGCCTATCCTGGAAGGATCAGTTTCATCTTCTGGATGGCTGATTGGTGGGATGGATCCTTACAAGAACTTTCTTGTTACTGCCGCAGGTTGCGAGCAACCTGCTGCAGGTAGAGGCGTGGTTCGTCCAGGAGTCATACACTCCTTCGGTGAACCTCGCCCTATGCGGACCATCAAATATAAGATGAGTTCATCGAAGGAGCAGAAGAGGGGAGAGGAGGAATCTGTCGCTACTGTAGTTGCTCTTTTGTCTCTATCTGTCGGTCCAAAACGAGCGTATCGGTCCATTCCGTATTCCCGTTCTCTTATAAAGAATGGGTCTCTTCCCCTGGCCTCGTTGTCTCTATCGATCTCACAAGTCTTTCTGGTATAGGCAAGGGCTCATCTGTGAATGAATCCATTTACTATATTCCTCTCCCCCCCCCAGTCCGGTCCCCTTCTTTGTATCGGTCTTTGTTTTGGAGCTGAGGTCGAAAGGTGGGAAAGTCCCCGTCTTGACCGACCAACTGCCGAAATGCCCTTGCTTGGGTCAGCTCTTCGGGGGTCAAGTCTTTTGACAAGTTTTTCTGAGGCTACCTTTCTTAGTAAAGGCTTTTCTTTGTGGTTTGTGATGGGTCTAGCCCCGTGAGCCTTTCCAAACGTTCTCAAATTGGCCTCTTTGTTGTTGTCGCGGGCGTATGGTACTACGGCCTTTCTTTTTCCACTTTCTCAAAATGTAGAGCAGCGAATCGAGAGTCTCTCGCTATGTCCCCATTCCTTTCTTCTATTCTATGGCCGATCTTATATAATCCAAAGCCGGTGCAAGCGATCTCATAGGGGAGGGGAATAACTCGAGATAGGAAAGCATTAAGCAAGAAAAAGCTTTGATTTGACTAAAGAAGGCCGGTTCTCCTAAGCAATTAAAGGGCTACGGCTTTCGCGGGCAAGAAAGGCGCGAATCCCTCGCACGATACCGATTCCGTTAAATATCGAGATTTGAATGAAAGTATAGTGTACACCCCGGCCGCTTTCTTGGAACTAATTGATAGGCACTTAGTGTTATAACTATATAAAAAAATATAACAAGCGTGCGATATGCCAACGGAAAAACGTAGTCACGGCCTGTGCTATAATGCATCCCCAAAAGCCCTCCACCCCACCAAAAACTCAACAACCCGTGGTGCCTGCTCGTGACACATAGGGCTTGCTGCGATTCTTTTCTTGCTGTTCGTGATTACTCTTAAATGGATGGCGAACGGATTTCGACGAGGGAATGGGTTGATAAAGCCTTCCCCCTCGTCTTCTACCGCTTCGGTGGCGTCCCGTTGGCAGTTCCTATGGAGATCGCTCCGAAGAACTACGCGGCGGTTGTGGCTGGTCGTCCTCAAACCGACCGACGAGTCTGCAATATATTTGATTTTGAGGAAACCGAGGTTTGAAACCCGGCGGAAAAATCTCGATATTGCTTGGTGGGACGTTTCCTCCGAGGCCACCCTCTTATACTTCTACTTGTCGTTCGGGAGTTCGCTCGCAAGAACTGGCGTACCAAGGGAGATCTTTCGATCACTCTGTTAGACCCAAGGCACGTCTTCATCAAGCTCTCGAACAAAGAAAATATGCACCAAAAAAGAAATCGAAGTTTTTGATTGAGGGATTGATGTTTAGGGTTTTCTGCTGGAGCCATGATTTCCGTCTCCGCAATGGTGATCCAATGCATGCGCCTATTTGGCCCCATCTGCCTATTGTCTTCTTCTTTGAGTTTCGCCTGTTTTCTATCGTCTCTACTTTCGGAATTGGCCTGACCCTTGATGGTCCTACGAAGCTTGTCTCACGCCCCAACGTAGCTAGGGTTTGTGTAGAAGTCGGTCTTCTCAAGGAAAACCTCCAAAATCGTGTTTGGATTGGATCTACTGTGTATGGATCACCAGCAAGAAATCCTTTCTTTTTGAATACCTAAGTTCTGCACGCATTGCAGACGACAAGGTCATGCCCGTTACGAATGCAAAGTGGCAAATAAGGAACCTGGTGTCAACCCGTCACCGAGAATGGCCTATGTTCCAAGAACCAATGCTACCAATACGGTCAGCACCTACCACTGAAACGATGCCTGCTGCTGATAATGCGGCTATTGTTCAAAATGCACCTGCTGAGGTGAATGCTGGTGTGGCTGAAGCTGCAAATAATGCTCCGGTTTTTTTTCATGCTAATAACCCAACCAATCCAGAAGCTTTTAAGTAAGTGAGGGCTGTGCTATCACTGAAGTTAGCCTTCGTGATTCAGATGTTGCTGCTGCTGACATGCAAACCATTGAAGATGGTCCTCGGGGCGAAGAGCTTGAACCAGATAACAATCCCCAAGCTCCTGTTCTTCAACAACCGGAGTATTTAGCTATTGGAAAATCGCCTTCGGTTAACGCAGCCCCTAATACCGGCGGTAGCTCTGCCTCACGGGGACAGCAGGAAGAGGAACTAGTTGGCAGAAATGCTTTTGATAATCAAGACCCCCTACGGATCATGCACTGGATTTATTCGGCCCGGAATCCAATGAACCGATGGTTAACCCTCTTTTTTTAGTGGTTGCCATACAGAGACAAGTTCGCGCTTTCTCCTTAGAAGGAAGGAGCGAAAGCCAGGTTGGAGAGGAACGAAAAGCCTCTTCATTCCAATAATCATGATGAAGAATCGAACCTCTCAGGACCCACAATCATCTATCTTTGAGAAAGATTTTAAACCGGAGCCTCCGAACAAGGCAAACAAATGGCAGCACCTGGGTAAGAGCGCGACTACTAGGGCACAATCCAAACTTGGGGCTAAGCCCCACCCCACTCTATTTAAAAAATTTCCACAATTGCAATTGTTTGGGCGTCAGCAATGGCCCCACGCGTAGACGTCTCGACGATCTTGCTCGGACCGGGCTTTCGTTTTTGGTTATCATCCTGAAACCAATGGTTAGAAGGGCCAACTATGTATCAAAATGGAAGCGGAGATTGCGTATGGATGGATGAATGTCGAACATCTCGGATGAATGCCCTGCCAATATCTTGGTCTTTTTGAGAGAAGATATCCTTGACCTGTCTATGATTGAAGCCAATGCCCAATTCATTTCTACCAATGCAAAGAGAAAATGAAGAAAGACTCAGGTACGCCCCCTTTTTGCTCACGCAAGCTGTTAAACTATTGATAGGCGAGACCCGTGGGATGAATTTCGAAAAATGACTCTAATAGCTCTTCCCCAAAAAAGCTTCTTAAAAGAGATTTGAATGCTGTTTTGTCACCGGAAGAGAAACTGGGGGGCTACTCCTGCATAGCGTAGCAGAGAGGGACTTTAATGAAGCTAGGCTGTGAACGATTGTGGCTTAATGGATGTGGGATTTGTTAAAAGTAGGTTCCCGAGGTGTAATAATCGTAAGGGGACTCTTTCTATCTGGTCAAGACTAGATAGAGTTTTCGCAAACAGCAAATGGTTGTCCATCTTTCCTAATATACGAGTGGAGCACCCCCCCTGACTCAAATCAGATCATTGCTCACTCTTGATCAAAATAGGCCTTAAAAGCGCCGCCTTCCGGCCGTTTAAAAAAGGGGGATTTTGGCTTGAATACGACTCTTTTTTGGAGGTGGTGTCTACCTCTTGGAAACAACCGGCCTGGGGATCCCCGTTATACCCTTTCTTTTCTAAATTGAAACGACTTCAGTCTTGGGGGACCTCCAACTTTGGAATAAATATGTTGTGGGATCGATTTTTCAAAGATCAAGGAAGCTCCATTTCATTTCAGGTCTACGACATTCAGAAATTCTTCTCTGGAAACAGAAATCCCGTATCAAATGGCTAAAGGAGGGCGATAGAAAGAGACCAGATTTATTCATCTTTCCACTTTAGCTAGAAGATCCAGAAAGAACTCAAAAGAAGTTGTTAAAGATGATGGCTCTACCCTTAGTGATGTGTTTAAGGTGGGGGTCAAAGCAGCTGACCACTTTCAAGGACTCTGCTTTTCATGGTTTCCGAGTGGGGGGGTGGCGCCTGAAGCCTAATCTACTTATATGTATTCCCACGATGATCACTGATGCTGAAAATCTCTCCCAGGTTTCCACGCCATAACGATTGGAAATCCATGATGCGGTGAAAATAGAGCCTGGTGTGCCCCCCTATCCTTTTCATTTATGGATTCTCGGGTCTTTTTGACTCTAACTGTTGGAAGATTATTGAAGACGACCTGGTCAGGGCGGTTCACAATTTCTTTGCTGAAGGCGCTGTTAAGCCCTAAGTTTGAATTCGAATTTCATTGCCCTTATTCCGAAAGTAGAAAGTCCTTCACATTTTCACTAATTCCGACCTACTTTTCTTTATGGGATATTTGAAGGAGAGCTTTGTGACTTTTTCTAAAAAATGCTCTCTAGCTCGAAAAATGAGTTGGATTCTCCCTAGAATCATTTTTAAGGAACAAGGGTTGTTAAAGGACTCACTATTGTAGAGAAGATCTCCTTGGCTCACGAGGTGGCTAGGGGATTTAAACCGAAAGGCTTAATAGGGGTGAGGGAGGGTCAAAAGAAAGTCAGGATATGGCAAAAGCATCTTTTTGGATCGAATGGGCTTGTTTGTTGGGGGTCATTTTAAATGAAATTTCGGCTTTTGTGAGAAATGGCGGAATTTGATACATGGATGTTTATGTAATGAAGACTTTGGAGTGCTTGTGGATGGTGTGCCACATGGGTACTTTCCAGCTTCTCGAGGGCTGCGACAAGGGTTCCAAACCTAGCCTGTTGATTTTAGCTGAAGAAGTGCTAAGCCGGGGCCTACAGGAGTTGGTATCATTGAAAATGATAACACCTTACCATGGTTTGAGATCGTGCCCAGCACTCTCCCACCTTCTCTTCGCGAACGATGTTCTAATATTATATAATGGCCATAAACGGAATCTTAAGAAGCTTCAAATCTTTCTGGAAACAAGTCAGAAGCTGATTGTAATGGCCAAAAGGTCAATTTCGATAAGAGCCAGTGCTTCCTCTCGAACAGAGCTCCTCGCAGAAATTCCAGATCATTGAAGAAGAATCAAAACCTTTGGTTTTGCCTATAAAGTACCTGGATGTTCCCTTGTCCCCCAAGATAATAAAGAGAGAGCAATGCCTTCCTCTACTAGAGAAAATGAAAAAGAGAATCTCAGGTTGGAAAAGCAAATTGTTGTCCTCCGGGGGTCGACTAAGGCTTATTGAACATGTTCGAGTATTCCGATGCACATGTTCAAAGTTTTCTCATAAATGACCCGGCTTACACTTCGGCTACTAATAAGGGGACAAGACCTTACAACTAGATTGGAGATGATCCCTTCTCTCCAGTGAGTGCAGTGAAGGACTCTCGCCTCACCCGCCCGTTTGACTTATGGCATCATCGACTTGCTTTTCAACCTAAGCGATTTCATAACCAGAGAGAAAGACCTCTCTTTCGGGATCAGTCCCGTCCCTAGATGTAGTAGTCAATCAGCGGGACATTCAAAGAAGCTATGCACCTTCACTGAATGTTAATGAAAGCAAGCCCTTTCATCCTAATCTCATCTACAGCAAAGGGGGGCCGGGCGTAGCGCCTTCTTTTTTGGGACACATAGGCTATTACAGACGCATCACTCTATGCCATTGGATGTATGTTGGCGCAGGAAGGGCCGCTTGATCACCCCATCTACTTTGCAAGTAGACGACTTGGAGCTTGGGAATTAGACAACCACCAAACCCTCTTTATCATGATCCGACCCACACCTAAGACCCAAGATTGAGCACCAGAGCTGCTCATAACAACGTACCAAAAGGAAGAATGTGATGAGTTCATATTCTCCAGATTCGACTATAAACCAGATAGTGAGGATGAAAAAAAAGCATTAGCTACCTCGTTCGTCTTCCCGTCTTTCCCGCTGCCATCTTCGGTGGATGGCCCCCTCTCTCTTAAAGCTTCTATGCGACCCATGTAGCTATTTATTGGTGCCTTTGCTTCCCGCGGTTTCTTTGACTATAGCTCTGCCGCCATCCTTGCTATTGCTTATGGGACTGAATCAATAGAAAAAAGAAAACTAGATCAAGTGCTTATACCCCTTTAGCTGGGGGAACCGGGTATTCAATGGGCTCTGAATCCGGATATTGACCCCTTTACAGAACTGAAACTGAGATTCAAGGATTTTAGCCGACTCAAGCGGGTAGTCCTTATTAGTCAAGCTTTGGCTCCCGAATGGAAACAGGATCCGTCCAAAGGGAAACTGATTCTCAATCTCAATCTGTATTTATTCAAAGTGGTTTTGTATTCATATATGGGCGAGATAGTGCTTTTACCTTTTATTGGGTCATTAATGCATCAATGGAGTCAACTTAATATTCAGTTTTTTTTTAGAAGTTGGTCGGCCTTGACATAGATATACTATAAAAAAGTGCCCACCTCCGTGTGTATTGCGTCTTTGCTCCAATCCGGCGAAGTAAACTGCCTTTCCTGCCGCCGAAGGAACCTGTGCCCATGCCTATGCCTCAAGTAAATAAAGAAGCTTTCGAAATGGTGGGTCGGTTGTAGATAGAGAGGTAGGGATCCGTATCAGGTCGGGATGCCGCTCTTAGTGTGGTACCTCTAGGGCTGGCTGCTCTCGACCCCTAAGGAGAGGTAAACGAATGCTCTTCGAATTGGTACCTAAACCCTAGTTAGTTCCTGCCACCTATGCAGCTCCCCCTGCTGGTAGGTGATCAACGGAGACTAGTGCTTTTGCTCTTGTCTCTGCCACAGCAGCCTCCGCTGCTTTGTTTGGATGCTCCAACGTGTGCTTCAACCGGCGTATACAAGATCAATTTGAATTGAAAAAGACTGAAAATGGAATGGAAATTGCCGAAACCCCATGCCAACATTTCATTCAATGTTTGGCCGTCCAGCGAATGCTCGTTCTGTTGTCATACAAAATCGAAGCCCTTCTCTAAATAGGGCTGATCCGTCGGAAAGAAGACAGAACGAACTGGATCGGAGAAAGAAAATCGAAATCGTCAAATTATGCACTAACTTGATGGAATGCATATATGAGGAACCATGACATTTCTGGGTTGTCGCGGAAGAAGTTGAAAACTCGAATTCACAAGGAATTCTATCCCATTGGGTTTGAGGAGGACTGGTAGATTCGATGGCAGTGCGCCAGGGAAAGGGCCAAGCTGTACAAGAATACCCCCATTAAAGTACCAAACAAAGGGTTCCACAAGCAAGCTCTTCTTCTGGGGATCTCCATTGAGAAGCATCAAACCCTAATGAAAGATCTCTCCCCATTAGCAAGAGGTAATCATTTTCAAGCCACAAGAAGGGATCTCCTACCGAACGATAGGAAAGTGAGTTCTTCCAGTTGGCATTCATTAGTCCGCTTGGGTAGGAGCACCTAGTTGATCGCCCAACAAAAGAGTTGTTTAGCGAATGACTCAACCTATGCATCCGGTATTTACACACTCTACTTCGAGGTGTAAATCACTGAAACTCTTTATTCCCCCTACCCCTGTATTAATGAAAGAATAGAATGAAGTTCTTTGACCTTGCGAGCACCCACTCAAAATAGGGAGGGCGAACTCTTATCTCCCCGATCTCCAAGACCGCAAAAAAGATGGAATTTTCCGTCTTCTTAGCCGACGTAAGACCTTCATCCAGCAGCAAAAAGCTGTCCCTTTGAGCTGCTCAAACTTCTTCCGGGTATGAAGAAGCGGGAGTGCACCACATGGAGGAGAACCCTACTCGTCTTTGTATGCCAAGTCATTGGACCGGCGAAAGAAATTCTCCCGAGGTTGAGCTTTCAAAGCGGGATCGTTCCAACGCGCCCACGCCTTACTGCTTATTCAGGGGCGGGCGGACCATTCGACATTCATAGCCTTTCAATCCTATTCGGATCTTGCAAGACTGGAATATGAAACTCAAGTCATCCTGAAATATGCTAGGAGCTTCTTCCCCACATATCCTAACCGGACATTTGACTCTTTGGTCGAGCGGAAAGCCGATTCGTTGGGCGGAATAAGCAGAGGAAAGAAAGAGAAGACTGACTGACTCTGACTCTGACTGCTGATTTCATTCAAAAGCGAAGGAAGAAAGCTACTCGACCAAAGCAAGCTGAAAAACGCGTTAGAAAGACTCAAATGGTAAGTCAACCTTAGCTAGTCCGTAGGTCCGTTAAGGAAGTGGAACGAAGCCAAAGCTTGACTTTACTAAACAAGCGAGAAAAGCCCTTTCTATCTTATTAGTCAAGCGCTAACGCGCCCCTTATTGAAAACGGCCTAGCTAACGCGCTTTAGTTTGATTGCAGCTCGCGCAGGGGCGCTCACTTTTTTTGGCTGAGCCCTATCTTGCTGGTAATGGATTGATTCTTGAATCTTGCTTGGTTTAGGCAGGTAAGTGTTAAGAGGCTCTTTAAGGCTTTCATTAGGTATACATAGCTACACATAGGAGTTTCTTGCAATACATATGGTTGGCTTCGAATCACATGAAGCCCATATAGATGTCCACCCCTATTCCCTCTAAAGCTCTCCCAGTGGGAAACTGAATCAGTCCATACAAGGACCTACTGAGTCATCAACCCTTGCATCTATTTGATGCATCATCACATGGCCGTCGTCTAACTCCTCGAGAATCATGTCATTCGCCTGTCACGTGTTGCCACCAGAGTCATAAATACTCGAAGTAAGCTCATGGCTCGCCCCTATATCTAACCACCGCTCACCCCGATCACATATTGGCACGTTCATGATGCATCATGATCAAAAGGCCGTAAAAAAAACCTATGCATCAGTCTACTGTCATGATCACATATTAGCTCGATTTTCTTGACGGCTTGAAGGCGAAGCCGCCTATTTCTTAGGGCAAAGGGCGCTCCCTCCTCCTAACTCCTTCCACTTCTCCGAGGGACAGGGACTACGGCTTGACCTTCGGGGAAGAACTCCGTGGGACCCCTCCTTGACGGGCGCCTAGATAGTGAAAGGTTCTCCCTTTGCAACGCTGGAAGCTAAGCAAAGTCACGAAGCTGGCTGACTACGCTCGAGCAGAGCTCAGGCCCGGAGGTGGTGGCTGAACTCGCCGCAGAGTTCAGGAGCGAGCAAGACTATCTTGGTGAATGCAATAAGAATCGGCTGCTTGCCGCAGTTGCCCATGCTGCTATCCGCCGCCGAAGCGCTCAAGGGATTCGTGCTTGGATGTCGAGATCAGGGGACTCTATCCAATCTATGCGGAAATCCATTTGTGGTGGAACAAAGCTAATATAAAGAATAATTATAGAATTCTCTTCTTTATATTAGCTTCGATACAAGAGATCGGCCCCGAAGCAAGGTATGGTGGGTGCCAGCTACTTTCACTTGTTAGGAGTAGGGGCTGAAAAGAGCTCTTTGTATAGGTTAGGTTTGCTGGGCTTTGATGCTTACCTTATTATTCAAAAAAGGGGAAGGTTTGAGAAAGGAGCTTTTAAGCCCTTTTGCTGGATTGTTGGTCCGCAGCCCCGTCCTATAGAATGAATAAGGAGAGGCCTATCGATGACCGAGCCAGTCAACCACTTATGATGACTTACCTCACCCCCTTGTCACTTAAGGGGCGAAGTAGCTGAAGCGAGTCTAAAGGCCAAAGAGTGATCTTTGAACGCTACTACGCATCCTTACTATCTAGTGTAAGGTAGGTTTGGGTATAGCAGGACTTGAACCTGCGACCATTAGGTTAAAAGCCCAATGCTCTACCAACTGAGCTATACACCCAAAAAAAGATGTAGTAGTAAATAAGGATTGGTGCGGAAAAGAAAAGAGGGCGGCCCCTCTTCTTCTCATCATATTAAAGGGGCGCGGCTCTGTATGAGGCTCGTACTGCGGAGCAAGCGAAGAAAACGTAAGGACGCGCTTTAGCACTCCTGCAAGAAAACGGCCTAGCTAACGCGCCCCTTATTGAAAACTCAAGGAAAGCCTTTCTCGATATGAGAAAGATGCGCTCAAGCACCCAACCTATACAAAGGGCTTGGGCTCTAAAGCCGGCCTTACTCAACAAGCACCTTTATTAGTAAGGTTGATTGTTTCCACTCATTGAAGATTCTATCTACAAAAGAAGGTCAACGGGGGATACTAAAGTCGCTCTTACTGACACCATCTACGAGAAGGTAAGGTCGTCTTTCTTTCCAGCCGCCATACGGTTCGCCTTAAAGACGGAGAAAGGGAGGAGCGGTTATCTATGTAATTACGGTCTTTGTTGGCCGTTGTTCCGGTCGAGCACTCTCTTTTCTTTGTCCAATTCCGTCTTACCAAAGAAGACTGACTTCTGACCAACCCGCGAAGGGTTGTGAGGTTGGACCAGGTACGAAGAATGAATCTATATCTGTGTACGGAAGTAGCTGGCCGGCGGCCGCTCAACTGTTCGAGCGCAATGCAGTGGTGGTTGGTTCCGATTCGACAAGGGTAGAATGCCTGGTCGAAGGTCCAGTACAGTAGGTAGCAGGCGTCTTCGTTTTGGCTCCCGAGCGAGAACGATAAAGAACTAGGCGATGCACCATCCTTGCTGCTACGTACGTTGACCTTGACTTGACGGATTCATCCAATTGAACCCACACTCAAAGGAGGACCACAAGCTCGGGGCTCGACGAAAGAGAAAGTATCAACATAAAGAAACTTCTTGGGGTTAGCAGTGAAAGAAAGAGCCCGGCATTCATTTCTTCATTCATATTCATAGCGGAGTCTACTAAAAGAGGGACCAGCCTCATCGTGGTGATTAGAGGGCATCTCTGATCGTTCACCTCTAATGTGACACGTTCCCTCCCAGTTATATGATCAACGGGATCAGTCGGCTAGAGAGCGGGGCTATTCTTCTTCCAGGGAGGCAAAGTCGTCCCCTCTACTGATCGAACCCTCAGTTCGGAGGTCTTCGTCAACATGTTACGAGGCTCCAGTCTTCGGCGGGTCACCATTACTTGACTTAGAAAGGCGAACATCTGGGCAAGGGAAAGCGCAGTGCGCCTGGTGCAAATGGCTTTTTTTTGATGATATACCAATCAGAATGGAGGGCCCTACCTACGTACATGATTGATAGAATCACTACTACGGGGGGGGGGGCGGTCAACTTGATGCAGGAGAGGCATGAGTGCAGTTCGATCTTGTGGTGTATTCGTTTGTAGTGAGTAGGGCCTCTTTCTCGTTGATCAGTTCGCCTCCGCTCTATTGAAAGGTCTCCATTCCTACGGCGGTTTTGTCAACGAACGCGTCTCGGGCCGGATTGACTAACCTAAGCCTGAAGGGGGCCTTGCCATAGTTGGGTGCTCTGCTTTAGTATGATTGACGAAGGCTAGTATGGTAATACCCAAAACAAATGAAAAGAGATCGGGGTCGATAGTTGGCAAGGAACTTGATCCCCCCAAAAAAGGGGCAGCTGCGGTCGAACTCTAATTCTGAAAAGAAGTCGGGGCCCTTTTACCAAGTCTACCGGATAGAAGATGATAGAGGGCCAACCATCGTTGCGTTGCATAAGACGGTGCCGTCTCACTTCGAGTTCCTTTCTTCGTAGTCAAATCTGATGATACGCTTCGGCGATCTTACCTACCAAATAAAAGGCCTGCTAGGTGATCGAAATCGCTCAGGTCAGTGAGGACTCACTCACTCATCTACTCCTTATCTATCTAACAATTTCTTCTATCTACTGAATTCAAAAGGCGACCCGCCGCGCCGGGCTATAAGATAAGATACAGCTGTTGTACTACTTTACTGGTAAGAAAAAGCTAACGTCAGAACTGGAAGAGTCTTGTATGTACGGTAACCCTCTCTTCCGCTATTGGTGGACTGTTGCACAGAAAGGCCGACAGAAGCAACCTTTCTTAGCGCGCTTTTCAAGCGCTTAGCTTCTGCTAGCGGCGGGCGGCAAGGCCATAAAGTCAGTTCAGTTGGAAGCCAAGAAGGTACGAACGAAGTGACGGGCCCCTGACGAGATAGGGTAGGGGGGCGGCTTTCTTGTGGTAGTAATTGCGAACATCTCTCTTTTTCTCTTAGTGTGCACAGTTTGCTTGCATGCCGCCTTAGGCACATCTCTCTTTCTTAGTTTCATGCTGGCCTAATGAATGAAAGTCAGTCTTTTAGTAAGCGTATATAAGCAGCTGTTTAGTGTATAAGAAATTCTTTAGTGGCCGCACCGAAAGGTACGTACGGTGGAGGTTGGTTGAAGATGATGTTACGCGGCGTTCAGAACCAGCCTTGAAGTGAATGAATTAGAAAGAACGAAGAAGTAAAGAAATGAGACGACTTTTTCTTGAACTATATCATAAACAGATCTTCCCCTCCACACCAATCACGAGTTTTTCTCCATTCCTATCGTATATCGTCGTAACGCCCTTAATGCTAGGTTTTGAAAAACACTTTTCATGTCATTCCCATTTAGGTCCGATTCGGATCCCTCCGTTGTTTCCTTTTCCTCCCGCACCTTTTCCTCGAAATGAGAAAGAAGATGGTACACTCGAATTGTATTATTTAAGTGCTTCTTGCTTGCCAAAGATCCTACTTCTACAATTGGTAGGTCACCGGGTTATTCAAATAAGTCGTGTTTTCCGTGGTTTTCCCATGTTACAACTTCCGTACCAATTCGGTCGATCCGGAATGGATCGGTTAAACATTCCATTAGGAAGCCTGGTCTTGACTCTTCTGTGTGGTATTCATTCTCGTTCGGCTCTTGGAATCACATCCAGCAGTGGTTGGAACAGCTCGCAAAATCCAACCACTTCACCTACTTTATTGCCCCTAACCCTTTCTCGTACCTCTATTGAAACAGAATGGTTTCATGTTCCTTCATCGATTGGTTATTCCTCTCCGTTCGTATCTCTTTTTCCAATTTCGGTCTCGATTAGTTTACAAGATTGAATGGCCAATTCTCTTCCGGACCCTCGATTCGATTGTTTTCCAAGAATGTTGAGCCGGGTATGTAAGCCATGTATCTGGGAGGAATTTAAAAGAAGGGCTTTCTTTGTCTTCTAACGGAGGGATCAAAGATTAATCCCTACTCTTTGAAGTCTGTTTTTCTGCTTGGACGGCCCGGTTTCAAGATAGATAATAGATCCGCAATTCTCTCTCTTAGAGGAGAAGTGCCCACTCTATATCGTAGCACTTGCTGGGATCAATTCTTGGATCACTGAGAGGCATTCTAACAACTTCTTCTCTTCCGAAAAAACCTATTCTTACAAAGAAACTATGATATGCAGCTACGAATAGAAAAAAGATGCTAACACAGAGCGGTAAGAAGAAGAGAGTAGGCAAAGAATGAAGAAAAGAAGATGATATGATTCCTGCAGCCTCATATACGAATATAACATTGGGATAACAAGATTGATATTGCCTCAGCAGTCTGTCTGTGAACCATTTCGTAAGGCCTCTCTTTTTTCAATGCTTGGGAGAACTTTCTAAGATCTTGCCAGTAGTATGCTTTTAATGAAAGAGTAGTATGCTTTAGAGCTAGTTGATTAGACCTCATTTTCCTACTTCTCCTGCTCCTGCTGGGGATGGACAGGGTATTGACCTGGCTAGTGCTATAGCTTTGCAAGGTAAGGAACTTGGAGACTCGTCTGCTTTAAATCGATAGAGTTTTTTAGCGTCTGCTAATCATGGTCAGAATTCTCTGTTTAGGTAAGTCTGATGTTCAATAGTCAGAATCAGTCTCTCTTTCAGTAAAGTCGAAATGACAGCTGTTTAGGTAACAGAAGACAATGCCTGCTGGAGGTATGATTCCGATCTTTGCGCAAGAATGAATATCTGCTATTTCTTGGCACAGCTCCTCTTCAATGCCAGTGGTGTGAGGCAGTGAGCTCGGTTCAGTTCCTGAACCAAGTCTTATTGCACTATAGCATTCGATGCATCAACTATGGCAGTTCCGAGAAGCCTTTTTTGAACCTTTTTTGTAGGGCTTTCCTCCCTTTTTCCCGGGAAAGTGGTTTTCTTGCAAGGTCGTATAAAGAAAGGGGTTAGCGGCTAGCCGGAACTATTCAGTCAATCGGTAATCGTTTTCAGCATCTTCGTCTTTCTCACATCAATCAGTCTGAGACTTCCTTTGAAGAAGAATCAGATTCCATTCAGAGGTTGGTTTTCTTTCCCTACTTTTTGCTGTACTGGTCATAGTCTGCTTCCGCTTGCTTCTTCGCTTTATCCGGGATATGGTCTATAGTGGGCAATGGTTCCCATACCAGTGAAAGTTCCAACGCTGACTACCAGGCATGAGTCAATAGCTCAACGAAAAGGAAGTAGAACGAATGAGTCTTATGGGCGGCACTCGTCTTCTGGAAAGGATGTTTCGGATGGGATGGCACTCAACGTCAATTGATGATTCTAGAAAGCAAGCCAAAGTCGACTAAGCACCCGAGTCAGTTTACTGGCGAGACGGGAATCCAATTCTTGCTCTTGAAGTAGCCCTTTGTTGGGCTTGGGATTTTCTTGTTGCAGGAGTTTTCTTGATTAAAGCGCTAGCGGAAGAGACCTATCCATCCCCATCTGTTATTGTAACTGACTTTCTTCAATAGATGGTACCAGCCGACTTGACTTGGTCGTCCTATCCGCAAGAATGGCAAGCGCAGACCGGGAACCTAGGCCAATTGAAAGTCACAGCCGTTTGATAGCCCTTTTCGTAAGCTCCCTTATCAATTGCTTTCTCCTAAGAGAGTGATTTACCCGATTAGATTAAGGTTTGGAACCCGTTGTCAAATTAGGTAAAACGTCCACACCTAGCTAGCATCGAAGAGCATTCATTCCGTATCCTCACTTATCCTATCCTATGTTCTTTCCGTTTTCGAAACTCAAAAAAAGAAAAAGAAGAAAGCTAGCGCCAAGCAAAGGGCGATGAGAAGTGCACAGAGAGAGCTTTCAAGTCAAGATGTCCGATCGAAAGCCTCCGGAATTGGAAGAGGAAAGACCTGTCACCCTAGTGGGAAGTAGGCTCTATTAGGCATTCTTGGGTCTACAATCTCACTAGAAGAATTCCGAGACTTTACAGCAAGCATGAAAGGCTCTTCTATCTTGAATTGAAAGCTAGTCAACGTCAAGTGAAATAGGGGCTCTGACTCTTCTACCGCACCGGTTACCGATTTTCGTGAAAGGGCTTCCTATAGGGACCGATTCACTTTCTCTACCACTTGGGCGAGCCAGCTATCGTTCGAGCTCTTTTTCCTGAAGCGATTCCCCTTTAGGGGCTATAGTCCAATTGAAGCCATAGCTCTACAAAGACTTCTGAAGAGACCCTACTAAATTCAAGAGGCATTCAGGAAGCGACTAGTCGGTTCAGCAGGTCTGGTTTTTTATATTACTCTATAGTTGTTCTCTTTCTTTCTCAGTTAGGGTTCTTTTTCCCTCTTTATTTGTATCTTGGAACACAGCAAAAACTTCCTTGAAAAGAGGTTGTTTGTTCTTTCATTTTCTTGTCCACCCTCCCCACCAGCATCCTTTGTATGCGAATCGGATATTTTTTATTAAATACATATATTTACATCTCCTATATTGGCATCTTACTCAACAGGGCATTCAAGCCAGTAAAGAAAGCTATAGAACTCTCCAGTTCTAGCAAGAAAGAAGAGGTTAAGATGGGTTACAAAAAAGAAAAGCAAGAACTCCACAAGCATACCGTCTTTGTTCAATTCAAAAATCTCTCCTTTCCTTTAATCTAGCCTGCGCTACTAGTTCTATAGTAATAAGCAAATTCTTTCATTTCTAGTTTGTAGTTTGTGATCGAGTCAATTCTTCTTTGATTTACTGTCTCATTCCTTCCATTCCGGGCAAGACTGACTAGATACATCTTATACCACAGAAAGACACATGTTGGGAAGGAAGCAGGCAGGCACATCCAGTGGCAAAATACAGGTTTTTTATATAGGTTTCCCAGGCCGTAATCACCTAAGAGATGCCTTTCACAAGGCTTCTTTCTAATTTCTACACTACAGAGAAATTACCGCGGACAGTATTGTAATGTTAATGGAATGCTACCGATGCCGATATCGTCAACGAGGCTAGCGTAGCGTCTAAAAAAAAAAGACCTCCTGGATTGGATAGACTTGGGCTGCCTAAAACCAAATCACCTTTGTTTCCAGACTAGGAGAAAGAGAATATCCAGTCTCAGTATCGACGAAACCTAAAAAAGCTCTACTTTACGGGCTAGAATACACAGAGAACATAATTATATCAGAGTCTGAATCAGAAGTTCAAGCAATTGCAGGAAGACGTTTACTTTCTTTTTTCTTATGAGAATAAGTCCATTTGGTATAGTATCAAGGGGAGGGCCCACTTCACTAAAGGGCTGGTACAACATAATAGTCTTTTCTATTGGGCATAGCCTGGGAGAATTTGGATTCGTGCAGAAAAAGTGGTGGGGGGCAGCTCTATGAGGACGTACTGAAATCAAAGAATCAGCTATAGAGGGATCTGCTCCTTAAGAAGTCAACCCCTATTTAGTGAAAAGCTCCCTTCCATAAGGTACACGAGAGTCCTGCTAATTGCTAATAGATAGTCCAAGGGAAGAGTCCAGGTGAACATGAGCTGAGGAAAGACCTGCTTTTTCTCTGTCTCTAGAATCCCTTGTTTTCTTCCTTCCTTTTTTTTTCCTCCATGCCTACATTTGTAGTGGAGAGATCAAGTCCAAGCAAGCAAGAACCTTACTAATAACTACGACGGAGAACTTCTCTTTGATAACCCAAGTTAGAACCAGATTGGATACATCAAATAACCAACAAAGATAGCGAAGGGAAGCATGTGGGTCTTTTAATCTGTGTGGATAATGTCACATTCTTATTTCATTTGTTCTTCTTAGGTAAAGAAGTCACTGCCTCACCTTGACTTGAATGGAAGGTTCCAGTAATGCCATCCTCTTACTGAATATGGTCTGTCGCCTTGAGGAGATGTAGGATCGAATCCGAAACAATAGAGGAAGCAGCCTCTCTTAGTCAGGGCAATCGTACGAGGAAGATCGGTCTGGAGCTCCCACCGAAAAAGGAAGTGAACAAAATGGAGTGAACCAGGGATTGGGCTCTGACACTACCTCTGAAAAAGGTTTGGGCCCAGTAGTTCTTTTTTTTCATGGATCGGATATGAGAGAGCCGATGCCAAAAAACCGATTGGGAAAGCCGATGTTAGAGTCAAGCATTCCCCAGAAAGAAAAAAAGGCAAACAAAAAGGCTAACAACTCAAGAAATCTGCCTTTCTCTGTGTTGAAGAAGCACGGGAAACAGAGGCACCAATGGTAGCATCAGTGGTTCAAGTGCAGTGGGTAGAAAGAATTCCAAATGAGGGATTGGAGGCGTAGCTTTCTCTTTCGCTTGAGACTGGGCGGCCCCCCTTATTCGTACTCCGTACAAGCAACAGGACTGGACTAATGGTATTAAAGGCGAAGTATGCTGCTTAGTTTCGTAGCTCCGTTTGCCAGGAGAGTCAAGCCCTGATTCCCAATTGTCGGTATCATTGATAACTTTTGATTCTGGTCAAGCCAGTATTTCAATCCTCGGTTGATGAGCTGATATGGTTTCTATCCAGTTCCGATAAGGAAGTTCAGTAATGATTTCAAATTCACTCCTGAATCTCTGCTTAGAGTGGACTACGGTATTGGTTTTGTTACCTAATTCGGTGTAACCTTAATTAGGTTTAATAAAC
The DNA here is from genome assembly GCF_000150535.2 of Carica papaya. The sequence continues at coordinate 186,347 of NC_012116.1, forward strand.
TACTTCAGGTTCGGAAAGAACCGTGATAGGTTTGGGCACTAAGGTAGCAACTCTCCTTCGGGAATCACCCAGTATGGTTTTCTAAAGAAAGGAAAGTCTGACCGTGGTAGCAACTTCATTCCCCTTATTGTTTCAACAGTGAAGTGGAAAGGAAAGCAAGGTAAGTCAGCGTGTATCTTTGGGATTAACTACTTGTTCCTATGGTTATCGGACTAAGCCCGGTGCTTCTTTCTGCTCCAGTGGGAATACTAAGAGATTCAGCAAGGAACTTTTCCGGAGAGCTCATTATTTACTGTCTTTCTCTGTTGTAACCTAGCTTGAGAAAGCCAATCCTAGGCTGAAAGGAGAGGGACAGGCCCGGGAAAGCAGAAGAGAAGAAGAATATTATGCCCACTTTCTTTTAGTAGTAAGGGAACTCCCCTTTCGAGTCAGTGGCACCAGGCTTTCTTTTCCCACTGAGCTACTCTAGTTTCACTTGATTTCCCTACTGAACTTGCTATCTATATTAGGCTCGTGAGCAACTTTTTGATTTCATACTACCTGCTAGAAGGCGCTTTGCTACTGGTGAGCTACCTATTTCTCCATCACTTCCTCTCCCTTTGGTCGAGAAGTCAACTAACTTATAGTGCTTTCCACACCCCGCCCCGTAGAGGGAAATTCACCTGTGAATGCGGTGCGGGCCACTGCTCTCCCTTTCACTCGAAACAAGAGTTCCGTGCCAAGCCCGAAGGCAAAGGCACACAGAACGAATCCCGTCCTACCTTTTCTAAGAGGAGGTTGGTTGACTAGACACCATTCCCTTCCTAATGAGATATTGAGCTTGACTTGAGCATTTCATTGACCGCCTATCCGGAGTTAGAAAAGAAGTTTGATCTATTTGATTCGAAGTTGATCCTTGAGCTTGGATGGAACACTAGAACGGTTCGGAAAGATGAACTAAACTAAGTCGTGCATTTCTAAGAAGTGGCTTCCGTCCCCTTCCTAAATAGTGATCTAGAAAGCTCTTTCCCTTCCACCTTCCCACTATCAGAGTCAGTCCCGCAAAGATAATAAGAAAGAGTCCCGTCCGAAGGGTAATAAAATGAAGTGGTCGGAGGTTGACTTCCACTCCTAAGAATCATTCAGGGCACAGAATCATACATTGACCGGCACTGTCGACAGCTAACACCGTTACGTGAGTGGTTCACAACAGATTTGATTCACTTTTCACATCTGTAGGCCTTCTTTCTCTTTGTATTCTCCTTGCTTCAATCGAATTGGATGATATCTCTAGTATCTTCGTACATCAAGAGTGATCCAATGAGAAACTTAGCTTAGAGCGTGGCCGTATAATAGCTCTTTTTCCTGAAGCGATTCCCCTTGCTTGTAAGTCAGAGGTAGGTTATTCAACCAATTGATGAGAGTCAGTTACAATAACAGATGGGGATGGATACTACGCGCCAACTGCTGAAAGGACCGAATCAACAGCACTTTCTCTAAAGACTGAACCAAGGGCACCGCTTTCTAGGATTCTTAGTCGAGTGAGTTCAACTGATTCTTCATCCCCGAAGTAAGCACACTTTCCCAAGCTTGAAGCAGGAATAGGAAGAAATGAAGGCCATAATAGTTGGGGCTAGAAGGCCTAAGTTCCATTGTCCCATGCATTAGCCACAAGGCACCCGTCAGAGTCGAAATCAGCATTTAGGTTCGGTTCGATCTCCTAAACAGGAAAGGCGTCATCATCCGGCTAGGGCTGAGATCTCGATGCTTCTATGTCTCATTACCTGCTTCCTTTTTCGTGACTTTCTTTATTTAAGAAGCGCAAGACCCTCTTTTACGGTTATCGTCTGCCAACGGCATTGAAGCAAGCAGTCTTTGTCCTGTCTATCCAGCCGGGGAAGAGCCAAGTCCCTTCGAGAGGGGATGAGATCAGTCAAGTCTAGGAGAAGGTACCGCCTTTTAGTTAGTAACAACTTGGTAAGGGATCAAACCCTGTCAACTAAAAGCTATCAAAAACGTACTCGTGAGGAAAGCTAGCCCCCTCTTTAGCCGCTTACTCGGAAATCAGATATGCGCGTGCAATTGAGAAGGAAGCAATCTCACATCCAACAAAGCCCGGTGTCAAGTTTAAGTATAGGTCAAGAGATGGATGCCTTTATCTATCGAGGTCAGCTCTCTCATATCTATCAGAAAGAGAAAGAAGGCCTACAGAAGTGAAAAGACTCTCTTCTTCGGGGGATCTGCTGACGCTTCCTCTAAAGCCGGCCTTTCATCTACTCGTAGCTCCCATATGGGCGGGGGATTCTACTAGACTAGCCTGACTGCCCATTCTTCTACTTACCATTCTTCCTCACTCACCTGGCTCTCATTAGGAACCTGGGTCGAGTCAAACTCAAAGAAGTCCCTTTCATGATCGAAGAAAGGCTCAACTCAAAGCAAGAGAAGACCGACTTCTACACAAACCCTAGCTACGTTGGGGCGTAGCGTGTCTTGCCTATTTAGATCACTTTTTAATAGGGAAGCCTCACTAAATTCCCTCTTCGATGCGGAATTACCGGTGTTAGCGACGAAGGGATTGTTTACAAGAGAAGGTTGCCCACCCAGTGTTGATACGAACAGGAGGCATGCCACGCATAGTCAAAAAAGGGCAGAGAAGAGGATTGATGGACAGAGGGAAGTTACATATATTCTATAGATGCCCCAGAAGAGCAGGAGGAATCGGCTGCTTGAGAATCAACTGCTGGTGAAAGGTTTGAAGGCGTAACCGCAGTTCTTGATTGAATCCGCATCTGGCAGCTGTTTTCACGTGGCGAATTTCTCTTTCAAAAGCAAAGAATGACGGAGGTAGACTATAAGGAAGAGGAGAGGGCTTAAGGCATAGTAGCTCTATTGCGGCTACCTTTGCTATGTCATCCGATGCTGTTCACAAAGCGGCTCTTACTAGAGACCTGGCTATCTCCGAGTTGAAATCGATCCCAGACCCAGCAATCTTTTTATTAATAGAACCCGTCCTCCCATTAATATGACTAAAGCAACCAACATTCTCTATCTTCAACGCTTCAGGCGGGTGGCCTAGCTAACACAGCGAGGACTTACACCAACTACTCAGTGCCCCTAAGAGATGTGGAATTAGACTTTCTCTCTTCCATTTATGTTAGACGGATATCGAACTTGGGATATTAAGTCAAATAAGAACATCACTCATTGGCAAAGCATGAATTAGCCTTCGAGTTGTGGCTTCTTGTTCATCTTTCACTATCTGACCTTTCATTTCAGGTTCTCTTAGTCTTCCATGACCCATTCCTCTATCAATTCCTTTTGAATAAGCTAATAAGAGAGAGAGTCCTTAGGAATTGAAAAGTCCCCCTCCCTAGCTACTAGAACTAGAGGACTAAAGATCATGGTCGTAGGTCAACCTGTATGGAGTTGTGCCTGTGCCATCAATAAGGGTGGCCTTCCAACATCAATTGACCCCACCCGACTTTACTGAAGCTATGTTAGTAGAATTGGACGGTCTAGAGGAGGAAAGGCTGAAGCTCACCTCGAATTGGGAGGAAGAGAACCAGCACCTCTTCTAAGCTACGTGAGTGCGGACCATGCTCTCTTCTTGATCTCATCAGCATAGGCCGTTGAGTCGACGCCTGCCATACCAACCCCGAAAGGATCAGTCCCAAGATTTCATGTCATTGATGAGTACATCAAGTTCGCGCTAGAAAAACCATACTCGTAGGGGCAATTCCCGCTTAGGTAGATCTACTTTGGTGATATACTAAAAAGAACCAAATGAGCTTGAAAGCAAGAATGAAAGCTAAGAAAGGTCCCCTTCTCGGGATAGGTGGGCTCATCCTGACTACGGTTCGCCGGGATATTCTCTCTATCTATTCTATGGTGTATGACCAGGGTCTCCTATGACTACCACTTGAACGAGTCAATCTCCGGCTTTCTCGAAAGCGGACATCTTTTGAATTTAAATAGAAAATGCCAGATCTTCGACTAAGGATCTTTTTTGAAAAAAAGGGTTCGGGAAACCGGCTTTGACAGTGATCGGAGGCCATCGGAACAGATCTCTCACTGGCATACCGAAAAGCAAAAAAAAAAAAGTCATCCGAAGCGGCCGGTTGTCCCCTTTTTTCTCGGTAGGGAACAAGGAGGCCAGACATCCAGAAGTGTTTTGATGTTCGGACATTGGACCGAAGCCTTTGCGCGTAGAATTTCCATATATTGAGATGGATGAAGGGCTTCCGGCAAAGCACCAGAGGGTAGCTCCCGCACCCATTCCTGTACACATACACATGTCGGCGTAGGTAGCTGTGTCACGCTAAGTAACTGATAGATTCTCTCTCAATGGGTTTCCCTTCCTCCCTATGGTGTCTCTTTGGGAAAGAGGTTTTCTCCGAAAGTGGCTTTGACGGAGGGAAGTGGGCTTCATTCAATGGAATGCTTTGTTGGTTTAGCTTAAGGGGTCCGGTTTTTCGGTTTAGTGTGGAGGGGGGCGCTCTTTGTTGACCTTTCAGGGGACATGTTGTAATGTGAAGCTGGCAATACGTGCTTGAGTCGATGATCAATCCCCCGTTCAATCCTTCTATAGATGGTGATCAGACTTGTTAAGATCTCTTCTATGCTGAGAATCATCTGTGAATCCCCACTTTGATTGACCTTGACCGGTCATTGCTGGAAAAGAGGGCCCTAGCCTCGTCGGCCTGAACATTCTCAACCCCGACCTACACAAGTGGTTTTAGAACCCACATTTTGAAAAGTTCTGTTAGGTTCTTAGTAGCAGTCGGCGACCTTTTCTTCTTTTACTTCACATAGCTTTTCGTCTCCTTGATAGCTGGAAGTTCTCCAAAAGTATGAAAAGCTGGAGGACTTTGTACCATCCATTCCGGTGTAGTTGAATTCTGTTCAACAGCCCAAGGACTTGGAGCACATCTTTTGTTATTTCCACTGCTTGAAGTGATTGTTACGACCACGAAGAAACGACGAATCCCAACTACGGATATATAAGAGCCAAAACTGCTAAGGGCATTCCATCCAGCGTAAGCATCCGGATAATCTGGAATACGACGTGGCATACCCGAAAGCCCTAAGAAATGCATGGGAAAGAGGGTCGGATTAACCCCGAAAAAAGTGATCCAAAAATGGATTTGACCTAAAGTTTCAGGGTATGTCCGACCAAAGATTTTACCCACCCAATAGTGAAATCCTGCAAATAAAGCAAAAACGGCTCCCATAGAAAGTACATAATGGAAATGTGCAACCACATAATAAGTATCATGTAGAGCAATGTCTAGCCCAGAATTTGCCGGGACTATTCCAGTGAGTCCTCCTATGGTGAACAAAAAGATGAACCCTACAGCAAATAACATGGGTGTTTTGTATTGTATCGAACCCCCCCACATGGTAGCGATCCAACTAAAGATTTTGATTCCAGTGGGGACAGCTATGATCATGGTAGCTGCGGTGAAGTAGGCACGGGTATCAACGTCTAAGCCCACAGTAAACATATGATGAGCCCAAACAAGAAATCCAAGAACACCTATACTGATCATGGCATAAACCATGCCTAGATACCCGAAGACCGGTTTTCCCGAAAAAGTAGAAACGATATGACTTATGATACCGGATCCAGGCAGAATGGGAATATACACCTCTGGATGACCGAAGAACCGAAAGAGATGCTGGTATAATATAGGGTCTCCCCCTCCAGCGGGATCAGAAAAGGTTGTATTAAAGTTTCGATCGGTTAATAACATGGTAATTGCCCCTGCCAGTACCGGGAGTGATAATAAAAGTGGGAATGCTGTCACTAGAACGGACCACACAAATAGGGGTGATCTATGCATAGTCATTCCAGGTCCACGCATGTTGGAGATAGTTGTTATAAAATTGATAGAACCTAAAATGGATGAAACACCGGATAGATGAAGACTAGAAATTGCTAAATCAACTGCTCCTCCAGAATGGCTGGTAATACCACTTAAGGGCGGATAGACCGTCCACCCAGTGCCGCTACCTACTTCTACTAAGGCTGAGCTTAATAGGAGCAAGAGACTTGGTGGCAACAACCAGAATGAAATATTATTTAATCGTGGAAATGCCATGTCAGGTGCACCTATCAGAATCGGAACAGACCAATTACCAGATCCACCTATCATCGCCGGCATAACCATAAAAAAGATCATTAAAAAAGCATGAGCCGTTATTAAAACATTATAAAGTTGATGATTCCCACCAAGAATTTGATCGCCGGGTCGTGCTAATTCCATACGAATCAGTACTGAGAAGCATGTGCCCATCACTCCAGCAATGGCACCGAAGATGAAATATAGAGTCCCTATATCCTTGTGGTTAGTGGAGAACAGCCATCGGACCGGATTTGTCGTCAAATTGAGATTCTTTCGTTTCCTTCCTTATCAGAGAGGGGCCCCTTAGGGAGCGGGGCTTCTTTATTGAAAAAGGGGGAGTGAGGGGGTTTTCGTTCTGGTTTAGTAAAGGGTCAACGCAAGGATCTTACTTCAAAGCAATCTCTGGAGTTTTCCCTTATCCGAACGGGTCTTGCAAGAAAATAGGATTTCATATTGAGCTCCAAATATACGCTATTGGGATAGGATGGCTCCTACTAGCTTTCCCCCCCCCCCTAAGAACCGCACGTGCGAGTCCCCCCGCATACGGCTCAAGTGGCGAAGGCCCTTTCCTTCGCGCTTGGTAAGCGCTTCGCTGTAGCCAAGCTTCGACCGCGACTGCTCGTCGCTTCTGGCCGTCTTATTCCGTCACCCGAGATCCAAGTCAGCACCGGCAAAGATCTCTTGATTCCTCGCGGCCGAGCCGGCTTGGAAGCAAGCTACCTGTCGCCTATCTCACTCCCTTTCTTCTTCTTAATAAGATAGGTTGCCCCTTTCTCTAATAAGGTGAGCTTCCAAAGGTCCTTCCCCTTATATAGGGTGAGCCTTCGCTTTTTGGATCGTCTTCTGCCCAATGCGGTACCCTCCCGTTTTTTGGTTCCCATTGGGTTTACCTTGTTTACAGGTCGACCCCATGGCAGCAAGAAAAGGTGATCTTGTGCTATACTCCGGTGATCTCTTTCCTACCGAGGCACGCAAACTCCCATCGTGTCCCAGATCACATTCCGTGAATCGAAAGGGGAAGCCTACTCATCCATCAGCTCCTCTCGTAGATCGGTGCGGTTTTACGAAACGTCTAAGCACAGTTCACTCGCGTTGATCAATCAAGAGCTTTGCCGCCACTCCTTAAGGTTACCTGTTGTATCAAACACTTCTTGCATTCTTTCCCACGCTTCATACCCCCCTCTTTCTTCTTAAGGTAAGGTAAAGGGCCAGGCATGGTGGGGTAGGAGCATCCTGTCGGCTTTTTGGCTTGACCAAGAAGTCTTATGTCCTCCGAGTCGCACGGCGTTTTAACCGAAAGAACTTCTTGCGCAATTCATGTCTTTCTGTTTTTATGACCAGAAATTCTTTCTTGATTTCCATTTCAAATTGTTCTCTGGACTTTTTATCAATATGAGGTGATCGTAAGACAGTATATAAGACTCGTGATTCAGGCAATCCAATCTTCCGTGTGTAAGGCGGAAGCCCCCAAAAAAGGTTTTCCATAAATGGGTGATCAAAAGATCGAATCACTATGCGTATCTTGGTGGTCGTGACTTTTGGTGGTCTTTCTTTTTGGCTGACTCCTCTTCCTGTTCTATTGATCAGAAGCATCCAGCAGCGCCACGCCGGTTTAGAATTCGATTCTAAGCGCTAAGGCTCCCCTTATCCCCCCCCTCCCAAAAAAGAAATAGCATTTCCTTGGAATTGTCCAATTCTGAGTTTGAGGGCTATAGCTGTCCGTTCTGAATCGCCCTAAGTATCCTTTGATACGGGAGACTTTGTCGGGTGCCATTTCTTTCCATGGAATTCAAATTAGAGGAATAGGTTCTTTCGGAGAAAAGAGTCCCCCGCGGATAGAAAATTCTTCCTCTCATTCGAAGTCGATTAAGAAGAATATACAATGGATGGATTCTATCGTGTACTAATGCGGCCTCAACTCCTTTTTCTATCTGCATTTGCTTTTCGAGGATACTTAAGAATACTGTTTGATGTTCTGGTGCATTTCTGCCAATGAAATAGAGCGAGAAGTGCTCTGAAAGTTCTACCCTCCGAACCTCATCGGAAATGAGAGGTTAGTCTAATTCCGGAACGAGAACAGCCCGTGGTATTTGGGGCGCTTGCTCGGGAACGGGCTGTTCTCTCGGTGGATTGAAAGAAGCTGGGCCAGGCGAAGACGAGGAAGCTCTTCTTCCGTCGCAGTGGGCTATGACGGGGTCACGAAGGTAGAACCAAATGAGAAAGAAAATGAAAAGGAAAGTGGCTCCTCCTATTCTTTCTAAGTGACTCGCCTTAGCGAGATTCTTTTTTAGAAGAAGTTTGTCTTGCTTCAAATCGATCTCCCGAAACACCTTAATACATAAAGACATACCTACTACAATGGATACCAAACAAGTGTAAACGTCAATGCCCAACTAGAGAAAATGGGCAAGGAGCGAAAGCCAGGTTGGAGAGGAGAAAGATGGTACTTGTCAATCGGAATGGAGGATCAAAAGGAACTTCTACCGGAGACATGGCGAGGTGCTTCTTCCTCCATAAAGTTCATTTTTAGAAAGTCTGATTGTGCCTCAG
>NC_012116.1:200000-210000 GCF_000150535.2 Carica papaya
TGCTTCCACTTCCACTGAAACTACTCGCTATGTCCCCCTTCACACTCCCGGGCATTCATCCAATATGGCTAATCCTGAGGAAGGCAAGTCGCTTATCTCCTTTTGATTGAAAGCAGTCCTCACAGGCGGCAGGGCATCCAACTCATGGACTTCAGTCCTCTGTCGATCAGTCGACCTCCTCTTCTTTGCTTACCTATCATTTCAAGCTGTCAGTCTGCAATACTTGCTCATAAGAACCCTAGTTCCGTTTAGGCACCTCTTTCTGGGGCAACTGATCCATTCTATCTATGAACCCGATTCTTATCCGCTATTGAATGATTTCTCTCCGAGTTAGTGCTCTTTAGTCCTCTCGAAATCGGGCTTCCTCACTTAGTAGCTCCTTTAGTTTCCAACTATGATTGGGGGGTTCGGAAAATGGGCTTGCAACGGATTCAACCGTCCCCGTGGCATATAAAGATTGGCGAAGCATAAGGTTAGTAACGTTCAATCGGTGCTGATAACTTTCTTTTCTCCCTCGGGGGTGGGCTTTGTAGGAGTTGGGCGAGATGCAACACTTTTTCCTAAAGGAGTTAGAGCAGCAGTAGTTTACTCGTATAAAAGAAGAAGACCGGCTTACCATTCTATTAAATCAAATGAAAGGGTTGAGAGTGGATTCCTTTCTTCAATGCATTCCACCGGGGCGACTAGGGTACCTTTTTTGTAAGATACGCTCATTCAAGCTCAAGCCAACTTCTATCAGTTCAGTCGGAAGGCAAGAGTCCAGTCTATCAATCCATTCAAGTTATTGAGGCATTCCTGCATTGGTTGAGTGCCTAGTCGGGGAATCGGTTTCATCTGCTACGCTTTATGCGCCTGGTTCCGGCCAATCCTGTTGGATGGGCGGCAGTGTTGAAAGGTGCAGATCTTGGTCTTCTGGACTGGCTTTATAACCATCCAATCTTAACGTTCTTTATCCTACGGGTGCTTCTGGCATGTGAGCTTCTAGTGAGATTCTTGTGACCGACCTACCTCGGGGATAAAGTCTCGTTCGAGGCAGAAAAGTCCGCGAGTTGGTAAGTCGGGAAGTCGGTCGTAAACTTCCTCCTTCCCTCTCCTCTTTCTATATCTCTTCTCTTGACCGAGTCAGATATGTGAAAACCTTCTCAGTCGAATAGTAAACTCCTCAATCTCTGTCTTCTGGACCTGAGCATCTTTTTCATAGTTGATGCTCTGCTTGGGGAGAAAGAGATGTTAGGCGGGTAGCTATTGTTGGCCCAGGCAAGAGTTGCATGTGGTCGGTCGTCAGATGCCACCGGTTCATCATTCAGACAGATGCGCGATATGTGAGATAGAATGCCCGCCTTTATACAATCCATTTTTGCTTGCCTCTTACCAAAGTTCGTACTAAATGGGCAAAGCTCCGGCTAGGAAAAGAGAGGCGGGGCTAGGGAGGGTGGCGCATCGCACTATTCCATCCGAGGTGGAAGGGAAGGAGAGATTACGAGCAGGGAAAGAAAGAGATTCGACGATTGATTAATCGTTCGATCTCACTCGAGATGCGCCGCCTCTAGCCAGTAAAGATATTAGTTGTTGTTGAGTGGGCCAACCATCCCTTACTTGCTAAGAGATTTTCTTCCTTACGTTAGGAAGTCTATCCCCCCGATCTGGACCCCTTAAGTGATAGGAGTGAGGGTCTTGTCTTTGCTCATTTGTCGATCGATATTGAGCCTCAGTGTGAAAGTGCATGATTCGGATAAAAAGGTTCATTCTTGAGAAGCGAAGAAAAGGATGCCGGGTGCGCAGGAACGCCCAATCTATACAAGGGGTTTCCGCCTTCACTTGGTCGTGCTGCTATGATGTAACGTGCAGTCGTCCCGAGGCAGCAGGATGTATGGTGTAGGGCCCCTTTTTTTCTCTCCCTTAAAGTCCTTTATAGATTTCGAGTCGGGAATAGAGCAGTGGCTTATTCGGCGCTATATCACAATTCATTCATTCTCGGGCATAGTAGTTCACGAAAGGTGGCATGGGACATCCGTCGGCGGCGGGAGTCTTACATCCGAGCGAGAGGTCAGACCAATCCCATTCATCCTGGTCCGATCCGAACGGATCTTGTTGAATGAATTGATCCATTGTTGGATGCCTCTATCTATCAAGGTCAATTTTCTCCTACTTGGACCCGCCGTACTTCCTTTGAGTACTCCTGAGAGATATAGTGGAAACATTTTGTTATGGTGGAGAGTGGGGAGTGAAAACACCAATGCAGCAGAGAACGACCGCATGAATCGGAATCCACTTATATTAAGACAGACGACCGAGAAAGAAAGGCTCCACGTTCTCCAAGTGGTTGATCTTAGCGTGCTAGCCGCTGCTTCATTTCGTATAGTGAGAACGCTTTCTCTTTCTTAGCGCTCCGCCCCCCCCTTGTATAGTAAGGGGAACTCTGGTTGCGCGGCTTTCTCTTATAGGGGTCTATTTTCTCTGACTTGACTCAGCTTGACCTACTTGACTCAGCGGTTAGAGTATCGCTTTCATACGGCGAGAGTCATTGGTTCAAATCCAATAGTAGGTAAAACCGGCCTCAACCCCTGCTTTTTGCCAGCATGACAGCAAGCACGGACTGGCAGCAAGGAGTCAACTGAATGACCAAAGCATCGGTTGCTTCCACTTGTAGCCTTCTTCGACCGCCTTGACACCTTCAATCTCAAGGAACCCCCCCTCTCTTCTTCTCTTCATGTATGTGGGCTGCCTGCCCCGTCCCGAATAGACGAACAAGAACAAGCTGAAGAAAGGCGCGAGAGAGAGAGTTGATACTCAACTCACCTCCCCTCTTCCACAATTAGGTGAATACCTGGGGGGCCGGAAACCCCAACGGGAAACCTTTCACCGCGCCACACGATTCTTTCGCGAAGCGCTCTCTCAGACGTTTCCACTCCTGCCCCCGCAAGCAAAGAGGTTTCAAGATACCAGGCGACCAAGTGAAAGTGAACAGCCCCGAGCAAATCTTCTAGAGAGCGTACCCTTTCTTTCTACTCTTTCTCTCTTCTAAGAAAAACTCAGAATCTAAATCAAAAAAGAAAAAGAAGAATCTTTTTTTTTATGGACCCCTTGGACTCCGACCAATGAGGTGATGACACATGCATGCGTGCATATGAACTTCTAAAAAGTTGGTTCCAAACCTGGGTGGCGTAACTCAATCCATTATAGGGCTATCGGTGGATTTTGCTTTTTTAGAATAGACTCTGAAATAGAGGAGACTTTAAGGATATTTTGTCGAGATAAGGACTTGCAAAAGTCGAGTAGTCGAAGAAGTCAGATCTCAGACTCGCAGAAGACAAGTGAAAAGTCTCTCGAGGTTTCGCCGTTTTGAAACAAAAAGTGGAAAAATCTCGCTCAAATTCAGCGTGGTTTTTCTCGGAAGGTTCCGCCAAAAAGAGTTTGGGATTAAATCGTTTGGTCTTTGGAAGTTCCCTGATTGGTTTGAGAACCTGATTGAAGAAGACCAGAATTTTGGAATACACGTAGATCTGCAGATCCAGTCTTTGAAGTCATTCTAGTGTGTTTCGATTTAGGAATTCCACAGTTCAGACAGAGACGTTGTTGAGTATGTGGCTTGACTTACTCCAAGGTGACTCAAGTCTCGATTGAGCAGTCATTTTTTTTTTCATAGTCACGGGTCCTGCTTTAGCACTCTTTCACATTTCCACTTGTGATAGAGGAGGGTTCCAAACCTTCCCATTTTCCAGTTAAACCGGGGACCAAAAGGTCGGTGAGAGATAGCAAGAATATGCATCCATTTCTAGGCTAATTCAGTGTCTTGTGGATGCTATCTATGAGGTAGTTAGACACGCCCCTTGGGGGATCTGTTGGGTCTTTTAAAAGGACTCAATCAAAGGGCACAAACAAATGAAGGGAAAGCCTGCTGTTTTTCTGAGGTTGGGTTTTGAGATGAGAGTAGGATACACACGTCGAAGAAATCCGTTGTCTAGAGAGAGTGGAGTGATCTCAAAGAGTTTTCTATTTTCATATTTAAAACTTGACTTTTAGATTCATATATATATATATATAGTTTTTCGAATCAAATCAAACTATATGTCTTTCTCATTTGCTGCCACTCAACAACAGCAGGTCTCAGCTCTGCACATTCCTAGCTATTTCTTCTTTCTTTCAGCTAAAGATTGTTATCATCTGGTATGAGAGCCCAGGTTGTGCAGATATGGTAGTGATACAATCTTCTGGATCTATGGTTGCTGATATGATTACTACTGCATTAACGCATACGATTGTCAAGCATCGAAAAATGGAACCTCTAAATGCAGATCTTTGGAAGATGAGAATGTAGTTGCTTCTCAAAGAACAGGATCTTTTTTCTTTTTCATTCTTGAGAAAAGAGAAGCCCGCGGATCTGGCGCTAATGGCTTCTTCAATCAAGTGATGTTGTTGTAGCCAAACAACAAAAGAAAGCATATGAACAGCATCTATAGTTGTAGACAGTCAAAAAAAGTTCTTCGAAGCTGTGCTAATGGTGGTCAAGGATAAGGTACTAGTTTCAGTGGGAGACATTGAGTCTGCATGAGAAATCTGGGAGACTCCACAGAGAATGTATGAGTCAGTGACAATGGTAAACATGAAGTTTCTTCGACAACGGTTTTTTCCAAGCAAGTCAAAAGGCCGAGTCTGTCTCAGCACTTAGACAAGATAGATCAAATTCTCAAAGCATTTTTAGCAGTAAGAGTCAAAATGACTGATCGTGATCAGTGACCGGGAAGTCTGCTGAAGTCGTTTGAGTCTTTTACTACTACTCTCTCCCGTGAAACTCCTCCTTTAACTATGATTGATCTGACCATTTTCTTTAGGCAGAAGCTGAAAAGAGATTTAAACAGCAGTCTGAAAAGACTAATGCTGCGCAAAAGAATATGTTTCAAAAGAAGAATAAGCACAAATGCAGAAAGACCTGAAAAACATAGAGTGTTAGTTCTGCAAGACAAGAAGAAAGGTCACTTGAGTTTTGAGTGCCCATAAAAGAAGGGCAAAGGGAAAAAGCCATGATGATCAGGAAAAGGTAATGTTGGTCAAAACTATGGCCCTCTTTGCCAACATTTCAGATAGTTAGTGGATCGGGTCCTCGCATCATATTTTCTTCCGAAAGGCAGAATTTGGTGCAGATATGATTGAAGAACTAGGTTCTTATGGGCAATGGCACTTCGACTGTAATCAGAGGCCGAGGGAATGTGTAATTGCTGTTAGAAAACGGAAAGTCAGAAGAGGTTTCAAATGTTGATTTTCTTTATCTGAAAAGAACCTACTCTCGATGAGAAGAGCCTTGACTTTCTATGTTATTAGTAAAGCGCTAGCGCGCTACTTCTAGCAGCTTGCTTCAAAACTTGACCAATAGGGCTTTTTTTATAGATTCAGAGGTGAGTAAGGGGCTGCTTCTTAGCGCTCCAGGAAATGAGATTCCGACCAAGAACAAAAGCCCGAGGTAGAGCGTCGGTCGTCAGGGCAGCCTGCCTTTCTTTTATAAGAGTAGGGGCGGATAGCTTGGCACCTGGAGATATAGGCGTAGCGCAGGGCAGGATAGACGAGATCAAAATGAAAGAGTATACTTTTTTTGGGTTAGGCGAAGTCCAGAGGTGGAGCGAGATACCTCCATGCCGAGAAAGTAATGCATCGGATGAAAGAGAGAAATTGGTTGCCAAGCTCCTTGATGAAATCGAATAAAAGAGAAGAATCATTCCCGGTGAGAATGTTGTCGTCAACGTATAAAAGAAGGATGAGGCAACGACCATGACGTCGACGAACAAAGATGGAAGAATCCGCACGGCTACAGTGGAACCCTTTATCAAAAAGAAAGCAGTGAGAAAGGAGCTCCATTTCTGAAACCAGGCCCTTCTTAGCTCTTGGTACCCGCTTTAGCTTGTCGGAGGCCGTAACGTAAATCGCTTTCTTGAGCTTGCATATCAAGTTAGGATTCCTAGGAGAAGAGAAGCCTGGAGTTGGAGGAGGCTGAATAGAAACTGATTCTTGCGAATCCTCCCTTCCCTTATGTTGTTGAAAGGCATTCTTCACGTCAAGTTGAAATAAGGGCCACTTTTTGATTGCAGCCAAGGCAAGAATGCCACGAATGGTGGTCATTTTAGCTACCTGGGTTAAATCTTTTCCCTATATTTCATGGGGTTCGACTCAATATTCTTGAAGGAATCCTTTAGCTACTAATCTAGCTTTGTATCTCTCTACCGAGCCATCTGCTTTATGCTTGATCTTGTAAATCCACTTGCAGCCAATGGCTTCTTTCCCTGCAGGCAATGAGACTAAGTCGTCTTCTTTCTTTTTTATTGGGCATTGATTTCTTCCTGCATAGCATCTCTCCAGCAAGAATGATTGAAGGCTTCAGCAAATGATTCAGGTTCATGAGAAGATTGAACTGACATGAGGTAAGCTCGATGTTTTGGGGAAAACGCCTCATAAGATAAGACAAGAATCCTTCAACAGGATAAGAAACTTGAGAGGATCGACGAACCTGAGAGAGGGATCCAGAATCTGAGGAAGCGACCGGAAGGGAAGCAACTGGGCTAGACTGCTGATCTTCTGGAGTAGTCTTCCCCCTGGAAACAGAGTGTAATCGCCGCCGAGAATAAACATGCTGTGCCGGGTGACTGGAATCCTCTGAGGTCAGCTGAACAGGCTGACAATCGGCAGAAGATGCTGGGCAAGGCTGCTGGCCTGAAGAGTGAGGCTGATCCGTAACATCAACTGCAGAAGAATGAAGTTCGAGTTGATGAACAGGAGAAGGCCGCAATACATCTCCATCACCATTCTCCCCCGGGGCTGATTAATTAGGTTAAGGAAAATATGAGGCGACCTCATTAAAGAGAACATTCAGGGATACATCAAGTCTCTTGGATTTCACGTCATAGCATCTATACCCGGACTAAACATATCCAAGAAAGACACAAGTGGTTTCCTTGGGGACTATTTTGCTCTTAACTGCGCAGGAATATGAACAAAACACGTGCATCCAAACACTAGCAAATGCCTATAGGATGGTGCTGCCCCAGTAAGAAATTCGTGAGGTGCCGCTGCAGCTTATTCCCTCTCTCTTCCCCCCCCAAAAAAGAAGAAAAAAGAAGAGAGATGTCCCGTCCCTTCTTTATGCACATCCATATACATAGCCAGACACAAAGGTGTACAATCCGGTCAAAATCTGCGGTTCTTTAAGTTCATTCACTGTAGGTTCTCTTACTTGCTCTAGTGGCTGGCAAACGCCAACCGAGAGGGGAGAACGAATGGCTCAGGAATCGACTGGTTCCGAGCGGACTCGTGGAGCTGCTGCTTGGATTATCGTATCATAAGAGGAGCCGTCTTAGGAAATGACTGAACTTAAAAGACAGATGACGCCCCAGCTCGACTCGAGACCAAGACTCCTTACAACTCGCACCAATAGCGGCGCTGAGCGGCCGGAGATTGATTGAAAAGGCAGCCCAGCCAGCCCGCCTCTTTAGATCTTGTGATCAAGAGCACACACTGGACCTGACCCACTAATCATCATCTCATCTGGCGCGAAGCAAAAAGAGGGGTCCCCCCTTCCTTCCCAGCCCAGCCGCCCCCCCCCTAGCCGCCTACCTACTCGTGCTCGTAGCTCGATCGGAGGTCAAGAGCGTGGTCCGGCGGAAAAACAGAAGTCGTCCGTCTCAAGTAATACGTGAATAGCTCAGTAGTGCTTCGCCACTACCGTAGCTGGCGGAAATAGCTTAATGGTAGAGCATAGCCTTGCCAAGGCTGAGGTTGAGGGTTCAAGTCCCTCCTTCCGCTCCTGGCTTCGTCGTTTAGTGGTAACGAGTGGAGTGCATAAGCCCTTGACGAGAGAGGGGCGAGCAGCAAACAGCCCCTTGTATAGGGTTCCAAACCTATCTGACTAATAAGAAGAAAGGGGCAAGCCAAAACCCACTCCTAAGAAGTAGCTGGCTTTTCAGCCGTTGCGCGCTAGCGCGCTAGCCTTTTCCCTGACTAGTCAAAGGGCTGATAGTTGTAGCGCGCAGTGTACTAGTGAATAGGAAAAGCGGATTGAGATTACTAATGACGGATAGAGGTTAAGGATAGAACATGTTCGGTGCCTCGCCCTTGTCTCCTTCGCCTCCGACTGCAAATGATGAGAATCCTATCGATAAAGAAGAGGCATAGGCATCGCCTCTCGATCCAATCCGTCTTCCCTGGCCTCCAAAACACACTCTTGATACGAAAGAAACCTCACGCCATAGAGAAGAGATCGTCAGTCTGGGTCCCCTCGATCACCCTTCCTTTGAACCT
Organism: Carica papaya; assembly: GCF_000150535.2. The sequence continues at coordinate 208,284 of NC_012116.1, forward strand.
GAACTGGTCGAGAGAGATGAACCCGCATCCTATTTTATAACCTTCGAACCGAAACCCCCAACTAGAGATGGAATTCCAGAACCTAAACTACTCAGTTGAGAGCTTCGTGACCGGTTCAAGGGAAGGTCCACCAATGATTGATAGGCCATTCCCCCCTATCCGTCTCTTGATCCCTCATTCCACTAATCCGTTGTTACTGATTCATTCAAGGCATAGACTCCCCACTTCTTTGTCTTATTAGCGCAGGTGTTCGTCAACGATGAAAGCCGCTGAACTTAAGACTCGAGTTGAGAAAGAGGGCTAGGCCCAGGAGAGGAGGGCTTTCAGGGACTGGGGAAGACGGGTGGATTATAGAGCTAGGGGCGGATCGAAGGTTTGTCCATTGGGATTGGGCATGGACGAGCCTCGACTGGGCCAGCATTGATGAAAAAATGACAAAAGAAAAACTTCTCCCATCGCATCATTAACCGGTGTAGGATTAAAGATCAGGTCCAGGATTCGAGTCAAATCGACCTTCCCTCTCATCTCAGGGTGAGGCAAGGAATGAAAGAAAATGTTCGTTGTTCAATATCTCGGCTGCTCAAGAAGTTGGACTAGCAGCTCCTCCGACCCGGAGTGGATTCTAGGGGAAGGGCAGAGCCTCACCTTGCAGTAGGAAGGTCTTCGTTGCTGGGACGGGTTCAAACTGGACTGAAGGGAGGATCCATTCAATACTCCGATCTTACTGGGGATTCATCACTGGCTAGGGCTTTCGAATCAAAGCATGGGCATCCGCAACTAAGAGGGAGCAGTAGATCGTCGATTGAAGAGCCAGGTCAGTCAACTTCTATTGATTATTGATTCGACGTCAGGGACTCCTAGCAGCAAACTTGTATGAAGGGGCCCCCACGGAGACGCAGGAGATGCAGGAGCCGCCAGCTGGATCGACCAATAAATGATAGGCCAGAGGGATGGGCTCATTCGACTAATCAGAGATCCCTGGCCCTACCTAAGACAGAGATGTCCCTGAAATAGGGGATTGGTTGATCGGAAAGCTCAGGCAGGAGTAGGACATTCTATAAAAATCTTTCTGATCCGCTAGCTTTTCGTTCCTCTCCTTTCAGTCGAGTGGCTTTCGCTCCTCTCAAATCCCATTTATTCATCGACAGGTAGGGTTCATTCTAAGGTTCCAACTTCCGGTTGTAAAGCGGAAGAAGCCCCACCCCCTCAGCCCCACCAGCAGCCCGCCTTTTCGACCCGAAAGGAATTTCAAATGAAAGAAGAATCTGTGTTCACTATCTATGGAGTGGAGTGACTATCCAACATCTCCTCTTCCCTATCTCCCCCCTCTTTTTCCTTTCTCGCCGGCAGCCATTTCTTTTTTTGTATTGTTTCTTATGATTGATCTGTAGTTCAAGGGCACTTTTCCGAATCCGAGTGTGAGATAGAATAAGACCCAGACGTAGAGTCCCGTCGGCTGGGAAGGGATTTTCTCTATTTGTTTTTGACTCCTTTCTGGCCTTACCTTTAAATAAGGGGTTCTTCTCTTTCCCCACGAGGGAAAGCCCTTTCCAGATGGAGTAGTGCATCTCTGCCTTTCAAGCCCGCCCTACAGATAGGAACTCCTATCTTGACTGCCTATCCAACCCGAAGACTCTTATTCGTGGTGGAGTGCTTCGAATAGGATCCGATCCCATCCCAGCAGTCAAACTCCTTCCTGACCCGGCTCACCTACCTC
>NC_012116.1:215000-217500 GCF_000150535.2 Carica papaya
CAGTAGACCTGACCTTGGGTTGGGGAATTGTTTACTCCCACCTGTGCCAGACAACCCCTTTGAGTCTGAGATCCGATCCCTCGACATTCTTTTATGTGAAAGAAAGCGCACAACCTTCTGTCCCACGTGTGGATGTCAAGGCAAAGGAGATCTATATCTTCTACGAATACGAAATTCCGCCGCTGGTGGGTTAGGTTTAGACACCGAACACGGAGCTAAAGAAATGACATTCCGGGATTACAGATGAGACCCACGGCTTCGCTCACTCACTTCTCCCCGCTTTGAAAGACCTTGGGGAAGTTATATACTTAGTTATATACGAGACCCCGACCCGATGTTCTGTTCCCAACTCCCACTTAGCTTTCACCAAGTGCTAGTGACCATCCCACCTCGCGGATCAGAAACAGGACTTCCCGCTTCAACCAAAGAGTCAACCCAGCGGGTCTAGATCAGAATAGGCATTTCTTCTATTATGCTCTTTCTGCTAGTGGCTGAATCGCGTGGGGCGTACACTCACTCCTTTGATTCAATCTATATAGAAAGAGAAAGTGTTCCGCTAGACCATTAGGAGCTGGGACCACTACTTATAGGATAGGAGCTAACCTATTCCCACTACTTGACGTATGGGCTTCAAACTCTCAATTACTTATTCTAAGAAAGAGTCTAATTCCGTATTCAGATAGAAACTCTGAGAAAGAAGACCGACTTCGTGCTCCCTAGCTTTTTAGTCACATGCTTAAAACCTGGTTCTCGAACTTACAGTCTATAAGCAACAAGCCAATGCATGAGCAATTTCATTCTCGTGGGACGATAGAGCTCAAATCAATCGAATACCGTTCGTGACCTGACCCAGAGCCACTAGGATCAGTAGGTCAGTCTCATCCCGTGCTTGGACTTGGGCACGAAAGGATAGCTATTCCTTGCATCGTTAAGAGTTATGGCTGACTTCTAGGCTTTCGGGGAAGGGAATGAGCTAGTGCAGAGAATGCCCTGTTAGCTATTTCATCTGTTACCGCTCTTGCTGGAATAACCGGTCGTACTGAATGCCTAAGCGCTGTTCTTGTTCGAGAATCAACTGTGATGCAATTTAATCAGAATCTGTTGTTGCGCTAGAATAAGCTCTGGGACTAGGGCAGATCCTGGTGGAAGGTTTGGTGGAATTGAATCAAGAGTAAACCACCACTAGCAATTGAATCACCAAGCGCTCTTTGACCGAAGATTGCTTCAATTTCTTTTTTTTGGGCATCTGTCTGCTTTAAAAAGTCAGTGAGGCACGAAAGGTATAAGACAACCTCTCCTTATATTCAAAACTAGCTTAATCTGAAACTAGCCTATCCTTATCATCTGTAACTCGCTATCGTAGACTGAAAGCCTCGTAAACTGGATCAATAGGCTATCACAGAGGTAAGGAGGCATAAGTTCAGTCTATCGATAAATCTTTCTTCCCTAAAAAGAAGCCGATCTAAAGCCAGTTCCTTAGTTTCAGGAAGTAGAGCGGGAGTGACTAGCCTTCCTTCAAAGGCCAGATGGGTGCCTTCACCTTTGTAATGACCTTTATCTCGAAAGAGATTAGTAAGGCAAGGTTCTTTCTCGTTGACCATGAATTCTGTAACAAAGGAGCGTAGCGGCAGGCTCGCAGAGCTAAGCCTTCAAGTCCTCTTTCTTGTCTCCGAGGGACTTTTCTTCCTATTCCATTATTTCTCCTATTCCCGATCGGATTGAATAAGCTACTCAAATCTCTCTCTTTGCTCTTAGTAATGCTAATGAAATCAATTCCATAGCCTACTCCTCACTCTGCTGGGGGCGATGCAAGGTGCGTAGCGGTCTCCCACGGGGCGGTCACTATCAAAAAAGCTCTCTTTGAAAAAGGGGGTGTCAACCGGATGAGATCCGTAAGTCTATCGCTCAAGGTACGGGAGTGACTCCATTTGCCTTAACCTATGGCCACGATGCCGTACTTCCAATGGAGATCACAGTGTTGTATCTCAGAGTAGCCCATCAAAAGAACTTGACTCCAGGAGACTACAATGAGGCTACTGGCCTTGGATCATCTAAGGGTTCAGAAGATGAGAATAGCTAGAGCCTACAACAGGAAAGTCAAGCCTCAATCTTTTGAGGAAGGAGAATTGGTATGGAAAACTATCCTACCTCTTGATACAAAGGATCCAAAGTTTGTAATCTGATCCTTTAGATTTTCAGCCTCGGCCTCCATTGAGTCTAAATCGTTCTCTATTTTCTCGAACACTGCCACGGACTCACGGGCTTTGGTCGATTGCTGAATGAAGGTCTTGATTTTGGAGTCAATTGAATTCTGACTCTCAGTAGCACTGAGTACTTGCCCCACTGTCATATTAATTTCCTCTTCAAGCTTGGAAAAGAAACCTCAGTGGAAATTCCACTTTCTTCAGATAGATTCCTTACGATCTGGAGAGGATCCTTCAAAGCATCCAAGTTCTGGCTAACTGCCACAGGACTTTGATCTAGCAAAGTCTGCAGATCC
>NC_012116.1:222500-235000 GCF_000150535.2 Carica papaya
GATCAAAGAGAGACGGCCATCTCTCTAGGTTGCACACCCCCTTTAGATCGTTCTATTCGTGCTTGAAAAACGACCCCATCGGTCCGCTCCTTTTAATGGACATTCTTCGCCGTCCTCCGAGGGCCCCATAGATCAGATCGTGAACTCTTTCAGACCCTTAGTGGAAAGCAGCAAGGAGAGCAGCAGGTAATTGATTAAGGAAGCAAGAACTCTTAGGCAAGGAGGGGCGTAGCGCTTATATCGTTTAAAAGGAGATTTCTCTTTCTCTATCTTTCTCTTTCGAGATGCGAAGTTCATGTCATAGAGGCATATTTTGATGTAGTGGTTCTCCCGAGGCACATGCGAACTCAGAAGCAGCAGCATTCTCTTTAGCATCCCGCAATTCCTGCTTCTTGATAGCACAAGAAAGATAGAAAACCAGTAATCCAGCATCTATAAAATATCTGTTAATTATGGAATTGATTTCAGATTTCAGTCAGAGTGACCGCAAATATTTCATCTTTCATAGTAAACTCTCTAGTAGCGTTAAGAAGTCTCTCTCCCAATACGAATACAGGTATAAATCATAGTTCTTTTCCTTTAGCTCTTACACTAAACTAAGTAGAGTCTATATCACCGTAGATGCTGAGATAGAAAGCTTTCACTTAGCCCTCGGGCTGTGAACCATTGTCACTCGTATGGATGTATGTACCTCCACGCCTAGAAGAGAGCTTTCACTGGGGATTCAAAAAAGACGGGGGTGATATTGGCATGTATTCCCCACGGAGAAATTCCCATTGAGAGTATACATACGTTTACCTCTATTCTTATACCTGGCGTTCGCTGTCATAAGACAGCCTTGGTCTTCCTCCCACATTGATTTTTTTCAAAGACAATGGATTTTCTGCTAACAGCGGATTCTATTCCGAGAAAAGCATCTCGAAAGATCAAAATCACTCTTATCTTATAGTCTTCTTAGGCTCTGGTGCAAGCTCCGCTATTTAATGAAAATCTTTTCCTGTCGATTGATTAAATTAAAAGACTCTTTTAATAGGTCTCAGGTATCACCTATCACCCTATTTGGCCTTCTTTCAAAGGATCTGGGTGAGCCTCATATGTCATTGGCATTGAGATTCACATGGCCTTTGTTTTCATCTACCGCTATGCCCCTTAGGCTATTAAGGATCGCCTTTCGCCGGGTGTGATTACAGAATCCTAGATGCGGAGCTTGCCGGGTATTTCCAATATGGCTAATTCCTTTGGTTGGATTATCATCCTTCCTCCCTGCCGGCTTCCACTGAGCCATAGGTTGGTGACTTGGCCGTGCTAGTTGCTGCAATGGCCTCATCCTGGGCAACTAGTTGAGGCATATTCATATTTAGTTATCCCAACGCTTTGCAACTAGTCTGATAGCGGAGTTAAGCTTAAATCAATTCCATTCCTTTCCGTGCCGGTCAGCTAGGCCCACTAAGGCTAAGTGATAGAGTAAGGTGCGAAGCAAAGTCATATCGTAGTCAGTTAAGCGAGATGGAAGAAAAAGACTCTAATAGTTATCCTTCTCTTTCTCGATGCGGATCACAGCCTAGTTTCGTAGCCAAGGGAAGGCACGAAGGGTAGAAGAATCAGTCTAAGGCTATGCTCTGGGTTCTGGGAAGGTAGTTCAGTCACCCAGTTCAGTCACACCCGATGGATAAGCAGTGATTCCTCTCTTAGCATCTTACCCGGCAAAAAGCCTTAAAGAAAGAATTCATAACTGGCTAAAAGCATAGTGGATTTCTTCCTGCTACCATTGCTAATGAATCAACTGGTATTGGACAGCTCTCAAAGGCAAGGGGGGATTACTCTTAACTAAGAAAGCCTAAAGGCTATCCAGCTTAAGGATGAAATTCTTTAGAAGGAAATAGCCCGTCGGTAGTTCTGCAAAGGCAGAAGGAAAAGGCTTAGTCACCAGTTTCATACGAACTCACGAAGAAGGAAGGATGCCAAAAATCCCGACTTCTCTCGTCTTAGTGTAGTGGAACTCAAATACCCGAGTGAAGGAAACTCAATAGTCAGAGTGGGGGCAACTCACTGATTTTCCTGGGGTTAGGGGAAGGAAGGCCAGAGAATCTAGACCCAAAGGACTACTTCTCGTGATGAGCTATTTGAAGGAATCTTCCGCTGTATGGCCTCTTAAGCTTCTGCGAATATCTTTCCCTTTGAGTTGTAATTTCACAATAGGAACCGCGAACAGCTCTTTGCCTTTAGCCTGGCACTTGCCATTTCCTCAGCTGCTATTAGGATAATAACCGATGTTCTAGAATCTAGTGAGTTCGATTTTCACAACAGCTCAATTCAGGGATAGAAGAGGAAGCTCTTGCTCTCGGTGTGATAGGAAGAGGTAGTCATAAACTCTTTATCCGCTTTGAATAGGAATAGCCGCAAAAGCCCTTTTCTTTTACCTTGAACCAGTTTCAATCTGATAAATCAAAGTAGCAGGCAAGCAAAGTCCTATACCCGAATTACACTCCAGAAAGGAATTGCAAGCTCATTGAACGAGTCGAGTCCGGTGCTCTTGAATTTGCTGGTATTGAACTGCTTTCAAGCATAAATAGGCAAAGGAAAGGGAATAATGAAAAAGAAACCAATACCTAGAGGGGACCTCTTTATATGGCCTAAGACTTCATATCATAAATGACCCTTTAAGCTTTTAATAAGCAATTTAGAGATTTCCTCTTAGCAGCCTTGACTTAATTCTTAATTCAGCCCGTATCCTTCTATTGGATTGGATACTGGAAATAGGCTTAGGCCAGCTCTAGTAGAGGGGATTTTCGGCGTAAGATCTTCTTCCTTCCCTAAGCCTTTTTTCAATATGAATGGAAACTGAAGACGATACGCCGCGGCGTATCGTCTGCTTCGTCGGAGCAAGGTCTCATTGGTAAAGTGTTAAGTGTGTTTTCTTTTCTATTTATTTCATACTTTTTCTCCTTCAAAGGGAGGGTCTTTTACGAAGACACAGGGGAGTTGGTATGAAACGGAAACCGGAACTAAATATGACAAAGGCATTAATGGATACTGACCTTTCTAAAAGCACATTAAGGCAGTATATACTGCTTACTTTGATTCATGCAGAACAAAGGGAAATGGTAGATAAAAGGGAAGTCATAGAAAGAATAGCATCTCTTTTTATCTGTAGATCCATAGTCTTATCAACAGAAAAGCACGAGGACGGACAAGGAGAGCATTTCCATGTAGGAATCTGGGCCACAAATGCATTCTCCAGCTCTTTGAGGAACAGATGGAAGATGAGGGTGAGGACTCCGAAGATGAGCCTGAAGCTCAAAACAAAGCTCAAACCATAAAAAGAAGAAAAAGTGTTTTTCTCGACAAAAAGGAAAGAGCTTGTCTAACCCGTCTAAGCTCCTTTTTTTCTCAATCATATGAGACGGTCCTTAGCGCAATTAATGTGCAAAGAAGTACTAGAATACATGAGAATGATTATGCAATGTGGCCCCTCGAAATCAAAATCTATCCCCAGTCGGGGGAGGAGGGGGAAGCGCAGATTTTCCCTCTCCTAGTGCGTAACTGTCCGCATGATATAGGACCCGTGAGAGAGCGGCTATGCCATGAATATATGACTCTTAACAGCTTTGTTTTTTAATTACTCAAGACAACCCGAGTAGAAACTCTTAAGTGCGAGATTTCCCTCTCAAGAAATGGGGAGACCCGCGACTGGAATCTCGATTGCTGACAAATTCTATGCTAATCCTGATTAGTAGTCTGGGACTTCTCATTTGGGTGTAAGGGTGCTTTCTCTGGGGCCCCTTCTGCCCTAGCCTGGTCTTCTCCTTTAAGGGGAGGGAGTGATTGACGGGTGTTGATCACTCCTTCCTTTCCTTCAGTTTAGAATGAGTGAGTCGTTTTTGGCGAAAATCCCCTCTACAGCCTTAGCTTGACTACAGGCGAGAGGAAAGACACTACTCCTATTCTGCTAATAGTTACCCACGTAAGAAAGAACTACGCTTGACTACAGGAACTACAGCAAAGGACTTCAACTTAAGAAGACGGATAACCGGACTCGAAGGACTGTAAGGTCAGAAGATTGCCTTGCAAAGAAAAGAAAGTTGACTTACTTGATGCTTTAAAGAAGTGAATATAAGCCTTAAATCCTGCACTTATTCGTTTAGTAGATTCCCCGCTTTCCTTACCTTAACCGGAAGATAGATCGAAGAGAGGGGGTGTATGACTGAGCTTCTCCTTTAGTAGAGCCAATGCCTCCTCTCTCGCTGCTACTGAGCGTCATGCTGAGCTACCTCATTCTCTTCCTGTTGAGGTGGGAAAGCCCTCATAACTTCTATTCAATCAGTTTAGTTTGAAACCCCTGGTCGAGCTTCTTTCTTCTGCTTCTTCTGTTGATTCCCCAGTTTTGGTTGATTCTCTGGTATCTGGTCTTGCAGCTGATCTTGCAGCTCTTCTCTTTTCCACTCAGAAGCTGGTATTCAATTAGCTTAGCTGGGGAGAAAAGAACGGAAACAAAGAAGAAGGTAGGACGCTAACCTTGCTTTCAGTAATGGTAAGAGTGGCAATGTGTCCTTCTAGCAATGTGCCCCTTCCTTGTTTTGTTGGGTTACACCCTTCCTTTGTCAACACACCTATAAAATAGGGTAGGGAAGGAATGAACCTTTGGGCGAGTTCTCCCTAAACTACTTATTAGTATAGCCAGCTCCCATACTCTCCTGCAACCTGAAGTCGAAAGAGAACCGCAACGTCAGCTCTTTGAATGAAACTCTGCAACTGTTTTGCTTAGTCGAGTTCTCCTACAAGACTGTGATGAAAGAGGTTTCTGTCGAGGGAAACGACTGCTTAGTCGAGTATCTCCGCACCTCTGCTTGAAGAAGATTCCCTTGCAACTTCATCTACTGAAATTGACATCTTACAAAAACTTTCATCTCCAACTCTGAACTCCAAGACTGAACTCCTACTCTAGCTACTACTTTATGCCCCTCGCCTTAGCTTCTCTTACTTAACGCAATTTCAATAGTTAAGAAAGGAACTCTTTATGGGAGTTCTTCACTCAGAAGAATCAGACTCAGACTGAGCTTCATTGCCAATCCTGTGAGCATCTTCTTCGAACCTCGACTTTGAGTTCCTAGTCGCATCTTCGAACTCGGATTCGTTCCTTTTCTCAGATTCATTCCACTCCTTTCTCTTTTGCTTCTGTGCTATTCTGTTACCCCCCTCGTCCTAGTCCTATAGTGAACCTTTCCCCTCTTCTCCTTCTTGCTAAAGATCTGGCAGAAAGGGGAGATCCCCTTGCAAAGAAAGAAGGTTTAGCTCCTTGTTGAGGAAGCATCCAACGCAGCTTCTTCTGCGAACTCTTCTGCTGCAGCAGAAGAGTTCCGATCCTTTAGATCCGATGCAACAAGATCCGCTCTTTCTCTGGCTCCCTTACTTGAAACCTTTTAGTCGATCTAGTCAGTCAAACAGTTTTCAACTCCGATCCTTTCAGCCCTAGTTTCGCTGTAAGCCAACGCCTTTAGTCGATCTGGTTGTTAGTCTCCTTCCTCTTTAGTCTAGCTGACAGCTTTTCCCTTGACTCGCCTCTATGCGCCTGCTTTCCGAAGTCAATATTCTCTCTTTCCTCTAAGTCGAAAGCGAGTTCCGTTCCCTCGTTTACTGCTTTCCGAGAAAGATATGCCCCGGTATTAAATTAAAGAAAGTAGGGTTCCAAACCTTCCACGGCAAGTTTAGGCTTAGGAAGATTTTCTCTTTGTTCCATCTAGTGAAGTAGATTCAAATTCCGGTGAAGAGAAGAGTTCAACTCCGATAGCTACAGGCCTTAGCCCCAAACTCAGAAGATATCCCAAACTTCTCTCTCCCTACCGCTACCGGTCAAGCTTCTTTTGATATGGAGCTTTCCCCGGATTCTCTTGAGGTCGGGGTTGAAGAATCTGGGTACTCCACAATGGCTTAAGCCTTTAGCTACGGCTGTTGGGGCAAGTCAGTCTTTAGCAGCCTAAACAAAAACTAAACAAACCTTACTGCCGGAAGGCAGGAGTCTTCCCCACCGAAATAGTTATTCTCGGAAGGAGGGAAATGACATAAGAGGGGATTCCCACTCTCTTCTCTGGTATTGATGCCACCTCAAAACCTATATTCTCAGAAGCTTTCCTCTTAGTTACCAGGGACAAAGATGATTTTTGATCCCTAAAGAGGGAGATAGGGGGCTGAAGGAGGGTCACATAGAATAGCTAGGGTGCAAGTCTTCTATATGGTTAGGTTCTTCCCCACGGAAGAGCTCCGCTGTCACCTAAAAGACTGCAATTAGCCTATCGGATAGAACTCTTTATGAGGATGTGACTACAGTAAAGAATTCATGGATAAAAGATGCACATAGGTCGGCTCACCGCTGTTGGTTGTTATGTTATAAATACATATCTGCTGGCGCACCTTTCATTCAATATCTCTTTCCCCGTCTGCTCTGTCTGAGATGGATCTTCCCGCTCGCATTAAACCCATGGCGCTTCCCGTTTTTCTTTCTTTCGTTCGTTTTAAAAATGGGGGAAGGATTGCATTCAAGGAAGTTGATTGATTAAAGTGAAAAGTGACTATGTATTTTCTTTTCTTATTAAGATAGGGTTAATTAAAGAAAGTCATTCGTACCATACTCTTTCAATCAAATACCGCTGGTAGATCTTGGTAAGTAAGTATTAGTATTATATATATATATTACATCTGTCTCTTGCACCTCTCTTTTTGTATGTGCTTTAGCCCTGATTGCTAAATTTGTTACAGAAAGAGAAAGAGATTCGTCTTGCTTATGTGCTTGCTCATTGGATTGAGTGTGTGGTAGAGACTTTTGACCGAACTGCTCTTTGCTTCACCAAATATGCTGTTCTCTTCTATTTATTATAGAATCATTTTTAAGTCACTTCGTTAGTGTTCCGGGAAAGCAAAAGATTGAACAAAAGATTGACTATATTAAACAAGCAAGCACGAAAATCAAAGCTGTTCTTTTTATATAAGTAACGGCCCAGTACATTGAAAGTTCCTATGTATAAAGATTGATTCTAAAAAGAAGTCAGAGTTCCTTCGGAATTGTAACCTCCCATTGCTCTATCGGAGATAGCATGCAGCCCATAATGGGGACAGATATATAGAAAGTGTGCAGTGAGGGAGGTAGTCAGTCTTTACTTAACTCGACCCAAGCTTGACTTAGTAGCCCCAGCAATGCCCAAAGACTCCCATGCCTTTCTTGGTTGGACCATCCTAACCAGCGATTTCCGTCTTCCATCATTGGATGAGTCAGAATCAGTCTCTCAATCTTTTTTTGGGGGGGAGCAGAGCGAGAAAACCAAGTGGGCTGCGGTGATGTCAGAATTTTCACCTATTTTTATCTATTTAGTGATTAGTCCGCTAGTTTCTTTGATCCTACTCGGTCTTCCTTTTCCATTATCTTCCAATAGTTCGACCTATCCAGATAAATTGTCGGCCTACGAATGTGGTTTCGATCCTTCCGGTGATGCCAGAAGTCGTTTCGATATACGATTTTATCTTGTTTCCATTTTATTTATTATCCCTGATCCGGAAGTCACCTTTTTCTTTCCTTGGGCAGTACCTCCCAACAAGATTGATCCGTTTGGATTTTGGTCCATGATGGCCTTTTTATTCATTTTGACGATTGGATTTCTCTATGAATGGAAAAGGGGTGCTTCGGATCGGGAGTAATCACTAGTGATAGGGCTCAAATAGGGGAGAAGGACAAAGGAAAGAGCGATGCCTACATTAAATCAATTGATTCGTCATGGTAGAAAAGAAAAACGGCGCACGGACCGTACTCGAGCTTCGGATCAATGTCCCCAGAAGCAAGGAGTACGCCCGCGTGTTTCAACGAGAACACCGAAAAAACCTAATTCAGCTCCACGTAAGATAGCCAAAGTACGGTTGAGCAATCGACATGATATATTTGCTCACATTCCGGGCGAAGGTCATAATTCGCAGGAACATTCTATGGTATTAATAAGAGGAGGTAGAGTGAAAGATTCGCCAGGTGTGAAATCCCATTGTATTCGAGGAGTAAAGGATTTGCTGGGAATTCCGGATCGAAGAAGAGGCAGATCAAAATATGGTGCGGAAAAACCCAAATCGATATGAATGGAAGATGCCTCTGGAACTCGTTTTTCTCGGTCAGTCGATGGAACAACCACAACGTTACGCCCAAAAATAGAACTTTACGGAGCCCTTACGAATGACCTATAATGGAGTAGACTAAACTAGCCAAGAAAGAGTGTATTTGACTCCATTCGCCCATGGAGGTGAGTGGAGGAAGAATCAAAAAAGAAAAAGGTATTGCTTCTAATAGTTGCTCGTTCATAAATTCACTCGACCACTTCTTAGTCTTGCTACACTACACTACACGACACGAGTCTAGGGTGAAGTTGAAGCAGACACGGTCAAGTGAAGTCGACTTCACAAGTGATTCAACATACCATATAAAAAAAGAAAAGAGAAGGTCTCGCCCAGGTGGCTCTCCCGAAAGATAAGGGCTTCAAACTCAAACAAAGAACGTTCTTCTCCAAGGCATGAGTCAAAGAAAATGCTGTATGTATCTAATGCAAGACCCATCGATAAGCTAAGGCTACGACTTGAAGGAAGGCTAGAAGAACTACAGAACCACGCCCACCAGAGCTAAAGGGAGACCGAAGGCACTTGCGGGAAAGAACCTCCATCCAGGTAATCCATATGGTGAAAGATGAGAAAGACAGATTGCTTAAAACCGGAAGAAATCGAGTCCAACCACACAACGACCGACGGACTGAAAAAACCTCATTAGATGATAAGGTAGTTGGTCATGCCGAGGAAACTCCTTACCTCCGTAAGGGGTTGGCCATTCCCGGACAGACTTCGTCTTCTTAGGATCTATCTTGACTCCGGATGAGCCGATGATGTGCCCCAAGTAGTTCATCATCCCTTTTTTTTGCTTATAAGTCAGTCAGCTCTTCTCCGTATGGGCTTTCCGCTGGTGCTCACGCAGAGCTTCTAGAACAGTCTCTACGTCTTTCAGATGCTCCTCCCGGGTCTTGCTATAAACCAGATGTCGTCGTCGTAGACCGTGACGAATTCATCCAATCTAAATAAGGCCTAAGAGCATCGTTCATCAGCCGCATAAAGGTTTCAGGTGCATTGGCCTTACCGTAATAGGGCCGAATGGCATGACGATCCATTCATATAACCCTTGCCTTGTCTTTAACGCGGTCTTCCAACGCCTTCCACCACTTTAACTTGGTGATATCCCGACTTAAAGTCTATCTTGGTGAAGTAACGGGCTCCTTCAACTAGTCAAATGGGAATCAGACATCTATCCTTGGCAAAGGATAGCGATTCTTTACTGTGATCTTGTTAAGGGTGCGAGAATCCTAATCCACGCGCATGCGCCCCGAGCCTTATTCGGCACCAAGATCCTTTAGAGATAGGGGCGAGGATGTACTGGCCCAACCCTAGACACTCTAAGATCCTTTTTCAAACCTGCTCCCATTTCGAGTCAAGAGATAGATAAATAGACACGTCCCATTGCACTGATCGGGGGCATTCATAGTGACTGAGGGGGTCGAAGACCAAGAAGTGAGTTATTTATCAGCCAAGCATTCTTCAAGCCCAATCGAGAATCTCTTGCAGACTGGATTATGGATAACCGTCTATTGAATCAATCACTTTCTCGTCCTCCTACGGTGGTCAGTCTGGATCCAATATACCACCCCATCCAGTAACTGCAGAGGGAATAAAGAAGAAAAGCGTAGCAGCCGCATCAGCAGTTGAGGGAAGCCAGGTTGAAGTAGAAGATCTTTCTTTGACGGCCGGCTTCTTCCGGCAATTAGTGGAGGAAGCAGTCAGGCCAAGCTCCAAGCTACGGACTTCCGACTCTTCCTGTTCTATTTGTATTGGAAGAGAGATGAGATTCCTTCTTTAATGGAATCGGGGAAGTCCTCTGACACCTCTCTTCCAGCAAACAAAATCACATAAGGTATGGCTGTGTCCGATGATTCAGGGAATGAGCTATCAGCAGCTTAACTGACAGATGAAGGAGCGGCTAACAAAGCGGGATCAGCCTTCTATATTGTAGGATGCCAGTCAGTCCGTCTTCTCGGGTGACGGGCTCATTTCCGAGTCAGTCAATGAAGATGAGCTTCATGCCGCTTGAACGAAAGAGGAAGCAGCGATAGCAACTCGCCCTGAGGGAGATCAACCAGCAACTAGATTGACTGGCACGGAGCCTGATTCACTCGCCCCTATTTCAGACTTTGACTAGAGCACTTATGTAAAGGCTTCCAAATGAGCTTCCTTTCAATACTCCTTCTCGCCTGGGCCTGGAGAAAGACTCATACCTCTATGTGATACTGGAACTAAGACTATTGAGAAGGTGCCATATTGATCCCTGATGGGAACTCATACTCATCCAAAATTTAGCACACAAGAGGATAGGGCCTCCACTCACAATCTATAGAACAAAAAGATAGCCCTCGGGCATAATTTAGTACTTTATGGCCATAGTTAGATCTACCCATGAGACTTTGACTTCCTAGGGAAAGACCTCAATGGGATAGAACCTCTTCTCGCATAAAGATTACTTAATAGATTAAGCACTTCACTTCTTTCAAACTAACTTGTCCTAGCTAGATGACTTTCTTCTCTATTGCCTCTATTGCTTGTTTTAAGGAAATTTAGGAAAGGCGAAAAAAAAAAGGCTGACTTCCACTTCATACTGGAAAAAGCATTTTCAACACTCTCTGACATACCCGAGAGGAGAGATGAAAGGAAAGAAAAGATGGAAATACCTAGAAAAAAGACTCGGGCTTACTCATTTATTTTCTTAACACAATTCCTCACTCCCTTCAAAAGGGCTTAATACTAAAGCACCGAAAGCTCTTACCGCTCCGTGGGCTTGAAAAAGCTTTTGAAGAGGTGAGCTCATAGTAGTTCTTTCTTTCTTTTCTATGTTTATCGTTAGCTCGGAGGGGATTGCTCACTTCATTCAAGGCACTATCAACTTAAAAGGATCTTTACTGCTGGAGTGGAGAAGGAAGGACTGATGGAAAGGAAGGTACAATTTCTTAAGAAAGAGATTGCCAGGTTTTTTAAATCCTCACGCCTGAACCTAGTGATCTTGCCCATGAAATCCTAATTAGAAGGCATTTCTCACAGGCTTGTCTTTCAACAAGAGGATAATTTCTAAGACTTGCTCACTGGAAACTAATAGACTTTCTTATACGAACTCAAGGATAGTGGGGCCTCTTAGCTCCTTATTCCTCTCTTTTTAATCGAGAGTACCATCAGTTTCTCTCTTTGGCAATTCAGTCCTTTCTTTTCACTCCTCTCTTCAAAAGGCGGAAGGCTTGGTAGAACGGTTTTGCTCGTAGCCCCTTAGAAAGTAGTTAGTTAGGGGGATTCTTTGGCTTGGTAGGAAAGACTATAACCTTAAGCCCTAGGAATTGAGACCCTTAGCTTGCTATAAATGAAAACCAGCCCCTTCTTATGACTATAAATGGTACCTGCCTAGGGGGACCTCAGCTGGATATGGAATGTCAGACATAAGGAATGGCACTGGCTCTTTATAAGACATATTGACTAGGCTGGCCCTCAACGAAAAAGGATTTGCCATACGTGCTTACCTTCTTGCGCCATAAAGCCTAGAGTGCTAGCTTTAAAACTCTTTCAAAATGAAAGAGATTAACCTCCTGCGTCTAAATAAAGAAGCAGTTGATTCTCAATTCTCATCTCCGCTTCTGCTCTAGCTTGCTTGGGATATTCCTTGCCTGGGACGAAGATTGAAAAGATGACAGGCCCGGAACTTGAAGTCAGAAGCACTTCAAGTAGATCCCTGTGATATTCCTAACTGATATTGATTAGCTTTCCTAAAGAGGTGAGGTAAAAAAGAGACTGCCCTTCCTGCAATCTATTACCGACTAGGGGTGGAGACTCTTCCCGATTCCGACTATGATTCGCTCGAGAGCAAAATGAAGAGAACCCGCTATCCTTAAGGGGCAGCTTTCAAGTAAAAGATTGAAAACTCACTTCCCTCTTCTGCTAATGCTACTCCCACTATCTTCTCGTAAAGATACTAAACTACTACTCCTCAAATTGGGACTTATCCTGTTACAAGGTGGACAACTACAACTAGTGATACTCGGTCTAAATGGAAATGAAACTTCCACTAAAACTCCAGCAAAGAAAAGAGGCCTGCCTGAGAGGGGAACTGACATGGAGAGCGTTTGGAAAAGTCACCTACCTTACTTCAGGGGTCTCGTTTGGCTCCTTTCGGAAGGTAAGGAAGTCAGTGCTTTTCCTGTGAAGGACTCAGCCGCCTGAAGGTGGGTAGCATTGGATTAGTGAGCGGTCTGCCTTTCTTCCATGCCAGGGATGGGGCTCTTTACTTGAATTATTCAGTTAAGAATGGCAAAATATGGTATCTCAAGTTGGAGGAATAAGCGAAATAGCCATCGAGTGCCCGTTTTTTTAGCTATTCCATTTACGTTGCTCTTGTTCAC
>NC_012116.1:240000-290000 GCF_000150535.2 Carica papaya
GGATAGAGATTTGATTCCTCTAAAGGAAAGAGAAACCTTGAAATTGTCTTCCCAACTAAACAAGAGGGTTTCATCAGAGAATGATTCATCATAAAAGGAGTCGGAACCAGAAGACGTCTTAACACGGGAAAGTGGCCACAGCAGACCAAGCCCCCAAAGAGGTTGCCGAGCTCAAAGACGCTCCCCCAGAGCAGGAAGATGGAGGGCAAGCCACTGTCGATGAACTAGTATAAGTGAACCTAGATACAGATCAAGAGTTCTAGCTTCCCGGGCTTGAATTCCTGCTACTTGCCACCCTGGGGACTAGCTCAATGACTAGAATAGAATGACTTTAATATCCTCAACTCAATAAGGGACTACCTAAGAAGACTGAACTCTCTAGTTGCTTCTCCCCGCTAGGGTACCCTTACTAAAGCAAGACCACCGAAGTAGATAAAGGATAGAATTCCTGAGTGTTGAGTTAACGTCAGGTAAGGAAGGCCGCTCTTTTTAAGAACTAGATCTCTGGGACTCTATTCATAGGGTATTGATGAATCCCTTGAGCTAGAGAGAGAGAGACTACTCTGATCTTATAGGCAGCTTTCGTTTCAACTTCACTACTTCCTGGACTCTTGAACGACTCTCCTAGGGCACCTCCGGATCTGACCTGGGGACTCTCTCAAAGACTGGACTACCCGGTCATAAAAGAATTCCTTGACTAGTTAGCTATGGGCCTCTTTAAATTGACATTGCTGGAAGAGGGCTTTCTCAGGCTGAACTTCCTGGAATAGACTCCCTTTGAGACTAGCTCAAAGACTGGCTTTTCTGAGGAACTGCTTTTTCCTGGCATTTTCATATCTAGCCTTCGGTGTTTACGCTTACTGGTCGTTCCTTAGTTCAAGAGTTGCTGAGTTCTTTCCGCCCGAGGAATGCTATGAATCGGCTTTTCTAGCCGGGAGATCCTCTATCCTCTTTAGGGAGCTGGGGAGCGAGTTCCATACCTTACACGAGTAGGAAGGGAGTTCTGAGTTAGAGCTCTTATAGAAGAGTGAATATAAAGCCTAAGGAAAGAGTTCACAGATGATTGAATGAGTTAACTGAGTTCTTTTTATCTTCCATGTAGCGACTTTCTTACTGAAAAGAGTAGTTAAGAGCAGTGTGAAAGAAAACCCTAGGGAGCGAGCGTCAGACTTGGAGCGAAAGGATACACCGGAGGGAGATATGCATGCGCGTCTTGCCGGCCGTGAGGCAATTCAAATTGTAAAGGCAAGATTCCTCTTTTTATCCCAAAATCAGTGGCGGATGCGGATTCCTCATTGGTCAATATATTTTCTTTTTTTTCTTTAAGAGACTGAATTCAGAAGTTTAAGTAAATTCCTTCTAAGGCATATTAGAACGAAGACATTCTCTTTTCTTTCGGATCTTTATGGTCTTCCCACCTAAAATAGAGAAAGCAAAACTCAAGAATCATTCTTTCCTTTCTTTTTCTTCCTATTTTTTTCTATGTGAATGAGGAATGATTGGACTTAACGCTATTAAAAGCATCGGGAAAGATGAAGAGAAAATAGAAAACACACTCGTTCTTCCTGGTCCTTTCGAACTAATTCGCTACGCCCCTGGTAGTTGATAGGGAGTATGCCTGTATTAAAGATTTTAAAAAAGTCATTCACTTATAGGAAAGAAGAGCTAAGCGTTCAACTCCGGAGATTTATTGGAAAAGGAGATTTTTGCAATTTCATTTCCATTGAGAAGGACCCTTTCTTCCACCTCCGAAATATGGATGGGGTGAACGAAAGGTCGAATGGGGTCATTGTAATGGTTAATGAAGGATCGTCTGCTTGCTCGGTGACCCAATCATAGAGGTTTTTACAGCTTCTCTCCAGCACTCTCGGATTGATCATCTTGCTGCAACTAAAGCAAGCTTAGGAAGAATAGACTTGAAAGGGACAATTTAGGATTCTGTCCAAATAGTCTAATTTCCTCTTAGGTTCAAGTTGTGGAGAAAGACTTTCAAAAAAAAAAGAGTTCGTCCACCACGATTCTTAGCGGGACAAAGACCCCTAAGCAATTGGAGGTTCTCGCTCATTTCTTTTTTCTTTTTTGTCCATATCATATTCAAACTTGTCCTGTTTAAGTCGCCTAGCTAAATTGGAATAGGATGACTAAGCGTAAGGAAAAGAAAGCCCCTTTTTTCTGGATTTACCAATTGCTCTTAGGAAAGGAAAGAGGGAGAAGAGAGCTATTCAAGGCTACTCGACTCGATGGGGAAGGGCTTGCTTGTGGCGAGCGGGCTTGCCTATTCATACTAATACTCGTATCCGGCTTGGCTTTCGATCATTAATACGAGTAGGAGGTTCGTTCGGGCAAGCAAGCAGCAACGGGAGGAAGAGTAGAAGCTGGAACTGCTGGAGCTGGTACTCGAACTCTGATGATATGCCCTATTCCTTTTTCTGGAAAGTGAGGGAGCCCGCATACCCACTCTCCCTTCCCCACCCCGAGAGGGGTGGCCTCGCCCTTCAAGGCTACATTCCGATTCTGATAGTAGAAAAGGCTAAAGCCCCACCTTTTCCATTATTAGAATCAGACCATTTTTTCTCAATGATCGAACTTAAAGATATGAACTGAGTGCCATTTGATGAGTAACTGAGAACAAAGGAGAGGGATATAGAAAGGATGAAGTAATGAAAGAGGAAGTCATTGCTAGTAGTAACGACTTGTTACGATCCATTGGTTCATATAGAATCCATGTCCTAGGTGTATCAAAAAACATTCTTTTCGCTAAGCGTATATAATAAAATAGAGTGAAAGGGTCCACCCCGAAACCAAGGGGATACTAACTAACAGCTGAGTCCTCTCCGAACCGCAGGAGATAGTTGCCCATCATACGGCTCACCAACTTCACTTGCCTCTATGGGAGGCTCGCTCCGGGCAGGTTCGGATCACTTATAATACACAGCTCTACGAAGGAAGGGGTTGGGTTAGGAACGTTTTCAATATTCTTCTTTTTCTGTATTTGTTCGATGAGAAATGCGAGACGAAAAAGGAACCCATCTTTTCGACTGGGAAATGCGAGTCTGTTTTGTCCATTTTATCCATCCCCCTCTATCAAAATGATCAAAAAGAAAGGCAAGCTTGCTTCTTATTCCCGTCTTCGATCTCTTCCATCTCTGCCCCGCTCGTTGTCACCTATGTTGAAGAAAGGTTTGAAACCCTGTAGAGAATGAAGAGGGGCCAAGGATCTTCCTCTCAACAGTGCTTCTCGAGGCTCCCCCCTGAATAAGTAAGGCCCCGTTAGCCTGGGCGAAGATGGGGATAAGGAATAAGGATTGAAGCCCCCTTAGCTCTGCCAGGCACTGGACAGGGGTTAGCTCAGTAAATGTGTAGAGCCAAGTGTAGTGTGGTGTAGTAGTAGGCACTTCTAGGCCCCTTCCCGGCTACTGGATCACTCCAGTGCTTTGGGTACTACGGACCCTCTGCCATCCATTGCAGCAGAGCCGTTTCATTTTCGGGGGGGCTAAGCGCAGTTCTTTGAATCAAACGTTGAATGAAATCGATTCTTTTTTAGATATCAAAATCGAAATCGGATAGGATAGATGGATGGATCTATCTTTCTATTTATATATATTACTATCAAAAATGGATTTCTATAGTTAAGTAGCGTAGCAAGAAGCCCCAAATCCTTGATTTGGCCAGGAAAGACTGCACTGCTTTGGGCCCAGGAAGCGAAGGGAATGAGCTCGGCTGCTTCTCCTCCACACTTCTTTTTCTCCGTGCCTGCTCCGCATGCGCTTCGCGCGCCATTGGCGCTTTGCTCTCCTCTTATTCTTCATTGGACGGTTCGGATGGACTTCGCCGTTCTTTCCCAACTAAAAAAGAAAAGGCTGTATCACATCGAGATGTCGATTCGTTTTCCGCCCCCAATGAGATGGGGAATTTTTGACCCCCAAATTTCTACTTTTTGGCCCTTCATCTTTATGAATCGAGGCCCGGCCCGGCTCGCGTCGTTCCAACAACCGGCGGAGAGCACCTCAGTATACGATCGCGCGCAGTAACTGGGAGTCCTATTACACCTAAGGCCAACTTCAATTCACCAAACCAAGGTTCATCTCGTGTAGTGATTGTGGACTCGTATAAGGATATTGAGTAGACGGTTGATGTATCAGACTCGACCCTATCTTTCGTAGCATGCATTCCCATCCGTGTCGCAACTGATTCGGTAAGCTACGTGTCCGGTGCACGGAGAACTGCCTTCGGTCCTCCAAACTGACTTACTCGTGGCAACCTTCCGGCCGCCCAACGACCTATAACGCTAGTCACTACTCCCACTGGGGCTAGGAAGTAAGCCCCACAACCCAAAGCGGCGAAGAACAAATAGAATTTGCTACAAAAGCCGGCTAACGGGGGTATTCCTGCGTATGAGAACATAGTAATGGAGAAGGTAATAGCCGAAATAGGATTCGTTTTGGCTAGAGCGCCCAAATCCGCTATATATTTGACACGGGTTTGCCGTAATGCTGAAACTATGGCGAATGCATCTATCGTCATTAATGCATAAATAAAGATACCAATTAGTAGTGATTGAATTCCTTCTATGGTTCCACATGAGAAACCAGTACAAATATAACCTACATGTCCAATTGAACTATGAGCTAGAGGTCTTTTGACTTTCGTTTGGGCCATGGCGGCCAGTGCTCCTAAGATCATAGAAGCAATGCTGCAGAAAAAGAAGATTTGTTGCAATGTAGCTCCATAGGAACCATAAATAGAAACACGTAAAATATTAGCAGAAATCGAAATTTTAGGCGCAATAGAAAGGAATGCTGTAACCGGGGTGGGTGAACCCTCATAGATATCAGGTGCCCACATATATAGAGTCAAAAGAGATATGGAGTCCGAAGGGGGGGGGTTTTCTTCGGGGCTCGAGAGATGGAATAGATAGGGCCCCACAAGTTTCGAATTCGCCGCTGGGGAATTCACACGAAAGGGAACGAGGAATTCTCAACGAAAAAAGTGCTCTCTGAACCGAACGTGAAAGTACTTTTCCATCAGACGGCTGTTCCCGTAACTCCACTCTCGACTTGGATTATATATCCAAAAAGGTCCGCTCTCGGCCATTCCACACGCTGCCTAGCAGAGGTGTGGTTCTCTGAAGTGGATTCTCTCTTTTCTAGTAGATGCCGAACCTGCTGCCCCATTGACTAAGAAGAGGGGCGGGCGCAGCAGCTACATGGACCCCTTCCTTTCTGTTGTTGCCAGCGCTTTCCCGGGCCGAGCCGGAATTTCTTATTATAAAGGCAAAGCCCGAAGGCTGCTATCCCAATAGGCCAGCGGGCGGAACGAGGAGAGGCTCCGGCAATCATACCACCAAAAGCGTGCTCCCTTCAGATAAGACGCACCGTAGGCCATCCTCGGCCTTCTTCGTTTTCGATGAAAAAGAAAGCAAATCTCTCGATCTCCGAAAGCGTTTTCCTTCCCCCGCCGCATCTCCCTCCCTTCGTCGAGCCTTTCCTTTAATGGTTGGGGGAAGCATCCCTTATCTGAACTTGGCGGGCATTCTTTCCAGCCTTATTCAAATAGGGGGATGGGTTTGGTTTGAACATAGGCTCAAACATGATTTGAAGGTCCTAGCTACGCCATGCGTTCAATACAAAATCTGGAAAGCTGCAGAGATGACAAAAAGAGGGCGCTTTCCTATGTTGCACTGAAAAAAGAAGGACCTAAGAGAAGAGCGTCTTATCGCCGGTTTCTTCCTCCCGCGCCCTAGCCGCCCGGCCCGCGTTAGAGGGGAAGATTAGCAAAGCGAGAAAAGACAGAGGGAGGCATATTATTCTCTTCGCGAGAACTTCCGGATCGGAGAAGCATTCGGAACGGGCGGAGCGTTCATTTCGTTGGCGGAAACGATCCAATCCATTCGGGGCTTCGGGGAACCCAAAAACGAAGTCTTTCGACTTGATTCATAGATAGAATCAATGAGAAATAAACAAAAGATAGATGCTTTTTCTTTTCTATAAAAAAAATAGAAGAATAGAATAGACATCCCTTTATCTGTCTATGTTTATCATCTTCCGATTTAGATTTTTTTCGTTATATCTTCTCTCTCTAAAAAAAATGGAGAGAGAAAGAGCAGATGGATCCTATCCCCTATATCGAACACTAATTCCTATCTATTGATAGGAAGATCTTCGTCTAATACCGGACTTTGCCTTTCTTTTAGGAATTTCTCATATCCAAGGCAGCTTACCACAAGAACCCCACCCCATACGACTAGTTGGGGGGCTGTTCGCCTTTTGAATCAAACAAAGTCAGTAGTAGGGGCTTCATAGCTACTTTCATTCTAAAAGAAACCGAAGAACCAATCTTTAGTCAATAGGAGCCCTACTTCCACCTCATCACTTCCATTTAAGCGCAAACCCATTTCTTTCTTCTACGCCGGGCGGAGCGCACCTTTGGTACTTCAGTAGGGCGAGCTCTTTGATAGTGACTTCTTTCGTTTGGTAGGGCGACGAAAGGCTACTTCAATGACGGAAAGAGCCGGAAACTCGAGAGGGTCGCCTTTGGAAGCGTTCGCCGGTAACCAAAGCCTCACTCCTTCCTTTTTCTTATGTCGTGACGCTGACTGAATCCAATCCATAAACCCCGAAACGAAAGAAAGTGCGTTCCCTTTCGTCAAGTAGGTAAAGTAGGCATACGAACCACTTTTGCTTTGCCTTAGACTCTATTGGAAGAAAAGAAAGCAAAGAAAGAGGCGGAATGGAGAAAGGAAAGGGACAAGGGCGGTCTTGCTTGGCGCTAAGGCTGCTGGTTCGGGGGTAGGGTACGGTACTAAAGGTCCTCGGACTTCCAGGCGGTTTTTCCTTTGGGCAGCTGTTCACCGTTGGATCTCGCCAATACAGCCCCCTATAGTTTTCGTTACCGAGATATCTTTTTTTTTCATTGTTCCCAGGGATTTCTTTTGGGTAATCCGCTCCCATGCTGCAAAGAGTCAAATCTGAACTAAACCTTGTCGCTCTTCTTTCTTTCCTCGCGGGCAGGAAGCACACCAGCAGCGTGCGTTGCGTGATTCTACTGTGTTTTTTGCACTTTACTGGGTGGACAGTTGACCGGAAGAGAACTTCGATTCGCCCGGCCAGCAGGCGGGCGGCGTGCTTATCTTGTGTGACAACACTACAGAGCGAGTGGCTCTTCTAGGCGGGCAGCTGTGTGACAACACTACAGAGAAAGCGGGGCTTTCGTGTAACATGCTATGGTCTCAATGCCCTTACGAGGTAGTGATGAGTTTCACGCGCTCTAAGCCCGGCCCGCGCGCGGTTAGGAAGATTGGCCGCAATCTGAGCGGTACCACCCACCCTACCCTACCACCTATAGGCGGCCGTCCGTCCTACAGCCGCCCGAAAAGGAACTGCAGTGATCTTGAATAGGAATCCTACAGCGATAGATAGAATCCCCATAAAAAGACCACTAGATCGAGCACCAGTGATTTCGTATCCGGTCAAAATCTTGGCTAATTGATCGAAGTGGGTAGCTCCAGTAGACCCATAGATCATGGAACAAATAGGGTGGGTAGGCCCAACCACCACACTACACGTATAGACGCGAACCCCCCTCGTTACCGTACGTGCGACTCTCACCGCATACGGCTCGCACAAAGACTCCTAAATCCATCCCGAGCCTTTTCTTCCACCTCTCCTCTCCAATCCTCGATCAAACTTGCGTTCCCCAGGCGCTATTAAATGGGGGTCTTTCCTTCGCCTATCGTATATCGTATGTATCGGCTTGGCTTCGTCCAGAACCAAGGAGGCATGGAGGCGGGCGCGTGCGTGTAGGAAGGCCGACCATTACATAAGCTAAAAGACTACGACTACAAGCCAAGCCGGAAGCGACTCGCTTCTATTCTCGTTGGGATTGGATATAGATGGGGAATCTATAGATCGTAGTAGTTCGCCAACCTCTCTAACTAACATACGATACAATTTCACTTCACGGCACGGCCAAAAAAAAGAAAGAGCTTCGCTCGGTGGGCCTTCCTACGCTGACGAATGCCCCCTTTCTCTTCTCTGAAGTCTACAACAAACAAGTGGGAGAGGCAGGATTCGAACCTACGTAGAAAAACTTCAACAGATTTACAGTCTGCCGCTTTTGACCACTCGGCCACTCTCCCCTTCCCGGGCCGAGGCCCCCCTCAATGGGTTCTAAGAAGGAGGGCGGCGCCCTGAATCAATCAAAAAGCTTATTGATTTGATTGAAGGGAACTCAGACTCTTTATTAGCTTAGCTAGCGTTCCGGGAGAATGACGTCATTTAGTCAATTCATAACAATCTCTGTAAAGCAAGGGGCAAAGCTTCGTAGACAGCTTCCCCCTCATGTAGTCGTCGGCCTTACCCAGCCCCCCCCCTTCGTCGCTTTTCTTTCTGGCGAAGCTGCGAGCCTACCCTTCTCGAGCCTACTCAAATAGCTTACACTTACCAAGCCTAGTCTACAAAAAGAGGGCTAAAGTCAGCAAGCTTTCCCCCTTTGTTGTGTCTCGCGCCTCACTGCAGGCACTGAATGAATGAAATGAGTGGAGATCTTCCTTCCCCCTTGTTAATTACCAAGAACTTCGTTGCCACTAGTGGCGAAGAAGAATTCTACCATCCCACCCAAAAACCACTCGGAGCCTAAAGAGAAGAGAGTTCAGTCTACAAGAAGCTGGCAGAGCTTTAGCCATTGGACTACATCCATCTATCCTACCTAAACAGTCAGCCTTTTCTTCTTTGTTCGGATTCTTTAGTTTTTCGAATGACGCTAGTGGAGACAAATTCCTTCCGGCTAATGAAGAGAGACTACTCCAGTCTTCCCATTCATTCCCAGTGGATCCTTCTTCTCCCTAAGAATTGAACGAACCAAGTTCACCTATACGAGAGTGAGGAAGAAAAACCAACAAGAAACTTCCCACTTTTGATGTCCCACGATTCCGCTAGTTTAGAAACTAAGGAGAAGGACAGGGGTCGCTAGGTCAGAAAAGCGAGAACTCACAATTCTCCCCAAGTAGGATTTGAACCTACGACCAGTCAGTTAACAGCCGACCGCTCTACCACTGAGCTACTGAGGAACTACGGACTTAAGGAAGCCGACTCTCGTTCTTTGGGCCAACCTATGATCGAACTAAAATGGGTTCGTCACTCTTTTTCACATAGACCGGGGGAAAAGGTTTCGATAGCAAGCCCCTCCCCGGCCGGAGAGCCTCCAGGACAAGGGGGCGGCGGTCAACCATCCACTTTCGAGATTCATATTGATCAATCGATCTCCGCGTCCTGCCAGTTCGCTAAGTAGACTCACTCTACCGAGGGGCAACAAAGGCAGGAACTCTTCCTGCCAAAAACAAGGGACCCACTTCTCATCCTAGGAGTTAGCAGGTATGATAGAGTCCCCTCTCTGTCTGTCTCTCCGAGTTTCTACTACTAAGTAGCACTTCTGAGATTCAATCATAGAATCGATGGACTGAAAAAAAAAGCTCTATATTCTGAGTTTTGTTCAAGAAAAGAGCCCTTACTATAGGCGCTAGCACTTTAGAAAGATTGCAGCTAGCGCGCCCCCCCTTCTTTCTCTGATAGGGCTCGCTTCTTAGTCAAGCTTTGAAGCCCCTACCTTTCTTTATGGGATATTTGAAGAAGCGCAGGTTTGGAACCCTATACAAGGGGCTTTTCCCCAACCTATACATGGTGCTGGTCTCGATCTCGCTTGGTGGTGCCCCTCTCGATGATTGTGGACTCAACATTGATTTCGTGCTTGAGTTGGAGGGCCCTCCCTCCATCCATCGAATCAATCGAATCAAGTAATTCACTATCGAGAATTTGTCCGCCGCATATCTCATGCCATGCTTCTTTTTTCTCCGAATCGGTTCCTAGTGTCAGTCAATCAAGATTCGCCATCAAGAGGGGGAAGAACCTTTCCTTTAGGTTAGGCCGGTCTCGTCATTCACGCAATTCCCCCATCCATCGATCGATCACGCGAGTACGCATCCAGTCAGCACATAGCGAACGAAAAAAGCGTTCATCCTGGATTCTCTTCCTCAATCAAAATCTCTATCAATTGATCCCTATTCATTCGGTCAAAGTCTCCACGGCGGCCCCTCTACTGAGAGGTGCACCATGTTGATAGGAATCGGCAAAGACCTTCTTGTACACGTCCTCGAGGGCAGCATTCATGGCAATCATCACGTCTTTCTCCCGGGGGCATGGTATGGCTTTGTTCTTGGTATTGTTTAATAGATGTCGAGTGTCGCTTTTCCCCGTCCGAGAATCTCCATCTGCTTTAAGTGGGCGAGCGTCAATCCTTATGTCAGGTTGGTTGTTCAAAAAACTTGATCTTTACCCTTTGCATCTTCATCTTTTTGAAAGCTCAGACCCATTCTTCTGGATTTTCATTAGTCCTATTTCAGGTGCAAAGCCTCTTCAATAAAGACCTCTTTCTTTTCTTTTTTTTCTCATTTTCTTGATTGAAAGAGGATAAGCGCTATCCATTGAGTAAAGGGAGGGTTTGCTACAGTGATTCGGGCGGTTGGTGGCCCCTTCGAGAGTAGCGGGTCCTTGCCGCTGCATGAGTGGTAGCTCACGCTCAAAACTCCTCCGACACGAGTCCTAGTCGTTGCGCTGCGGTCCGTTTCCCGGCTTCGCTTGCGCGATTTGCACTTCTGATTGGTTCCATCCATCCCCGACCCTAATGAATCGAGTATGAAGGGGTCAGCCAGTCAAGCGGTTCGGGTTCTCGGTTGGTTCCCGTTCGCCTTCCCCCCTCATAGTCCATTAGTGGGTAAAGTGGTCAACTTAGAGGGCGCCCGCCTCCTCTTCAGACGTGTCCTCGAGAACCTGGCGGTCTTCGGTCTCCGCTTTTGGGGGCGGGAGTGCTTGGTCGCTGGGCTTTCCTTTTCCTCAACCAATTCGGTTGTGTCAGCCCTGAGATTGGTCTCCCATTTTGTTATGAGCTGGCTGAACAAAGATGGATTGAAGGTCAGATAGATTTGAGTTTCAGTGGCATAGGACCTTCGATCAACCATGGGGCGTATTCTACCCTTACTGAATTCATTCTATTGAAGCGTAACGTAAAAAGCTCCTTCTCATCTTGCATTTCTTTGGTTTGGAAGTTCGTTTATGTTGTCTGTGGATTTCTAACAAAGGAAAGCCCCCTTATGCCATTTGATTCATTTAAGTTGCGTGCTGCTCGCCACTCCCCGAGGCCAAGGACGGGGTCGAACCGTCATTCCAGGATTTGCAGTCCGATACATTTCCATTATGTTACCTAGCCAAACCCGCCACCCCATGTGCCAAAGTCAAACGGTTGTTCTTCCTTCCCTCTTTTTTCTACATATGCGGTGGCGGGCTACGCGCTCTATATGACCGGCGGCGGGTTACCAGAGAAGAGGGGACAACTTCTTTCTCCCTTGCCTTGCTCCATTTTGCTTTTCTGATTGAAAGTAGCAAGCCACTCCACTACTAGTACAGAGGCCAGATAGAAGGTTGCTCATCCAGCCCAGCGGATCCATTGTTTTATGCAGCAGTGCGATGCGGCTGAAAAACGTAAGCCCCTATTTTCTTAGTAATATTAGTAAGGTATAGGTTGGGGAAAACTCCAAAACTAAGGTTCCAAAAAAAAGCTGACCTTATATGAAATTTCAGTTTTAGAAAGGGGCACCCCTACTATACCCCTAAACTATAAGCTAGCGCGCAACGGCTTTTCAGCCGTTGTTGCTTGCAGCTTGCAGGCTCGAAAATCTCTCTTTCGCCTCTCCTCCCTGTCTCCATTCTGATTGATTCGCTTCTTCCTTCGAAAAAGCGCTTGGTTTGCCCCTTGTTGTCTTGCATTTCGTGATCCTCCGCTTCAGTCTGCCTTTTTCGGATAGCCGGGATCCAACGTTGATTTCCGATTCAAATGTCAGCTCCAGGTTTGGGCGGCCCATCTGGTTAGTTCAGCTATCACTGCTGTAAGCCCCTGCGGTTGTTCGGCTGCGTACTCCCCGTCCGCGTATCTCACACTCCCAAAGCATCTTTTTCATTTTCCTTTCTTGCATTTTGCTTTTTCTTTTTATAGGTCGGAGGTCGGCTTCGTGCGGATAGATGTTTGCCGGGGGAGATTGGTGCTCCTTGAGGTATGCCCCGGAGGTGGCTTGTTCTCTTCTCTGTCTTTTTCATCCAGTGCCTGCACTGCGTCAGAAAATCTTCGTCTTCGATCTCTCTTCGCAACGCAATAAAGAAGTCTAACTGTTTCTCTCGGCATCTGTCTTTTAAGTCATTGATCAACTATCTATAAGCTAGTAGCAGGGGGGTCTGCGTTCACTATTAAGCCTACGCCCGTCCATTCCTTTGAAGCTTGATCCCGCCCTTAGACTCGTTACGCTGTTCGACTGAACTCGTTGGCTCCGCGTCGGTCGGAACCCGGTTCGAGAACCTTTTCTCATAGATTCCCTTCACCAAGTCATCGCCAGCAATCAGCTCTTATCCCTTGGTATCAAAGGGCGAGTTCCTTTCTTGTCTTGCCCAAAAACTCTCTTTATTCTCATTGGAGAAAGACTCTCTCGCGGCAAGGTTTTACACATAGGGCCAGCTGCTTTCTTTATCTCGCTTGCCGTTAGTCCGTCTAGCGCCTTTCGGTTGGGGTCCGCCCCGGGGGTTAGACCGCTTGGGTTATCTTTGTCTCGAAGGCAGTCAAGGTCTCAGCCATTCTTCTCCCATTAGACTTGTCAATCCTTTGCTCTTTTTCCTTCTCTCTTCCAGTTCTCTCCCTCTACTTTATTTGACAGGGGCGGAGAATACCACTCTATCAATAACAAGAAAAAAGTAGCAATTCAGTTTCAAATGGTTTGAGCTTGGAAACAACCTGCTATCTATCGATAGGCGAGAACAGACTGCTATTGGCTGCTTCGCCTATCTATTCTATTATGGCCGGCTTGGAGACATCAGAGGAAGACCATCATCTCTATCCGGGTACGATCATAGCTTCATTCATTCGTTGAACCTTGGGGATAACCATTAGCATTGAGGTCAATCACCACACCACCTCTATCATACATACGACATTACATGACGCGAGAGTGCATGGTCAACACAGACCTAAAACGCCTAGGTTCCGCTTGCAGCCAATACAACCACAACCGGCACTTGCACGAGATTCAACAACCGAAACTACTGGTAGTCCCGAGGAGACGGCATCCTCCTATAATAGTTAGCAGTACTGAAGAAGCGAGCCCTATCAGAGAAAGAAAAGGACCCCCTTTTCAAAAAGAAAGGAAGTCGCTAGCTAGATGTCAAAGGTGATTCTGTTCATGCTTCAGACGATCTGGCTAATTATATATACTTCTATCTAATTATATACTCTTCTTCTATTAGAAAGGCGAACTTATAGGCCTGTTTTAGCTCCTTTCCATAAGCGGTTAGGTTGACTTTGGAAAGGCTACTAAGGACCGGGAAGGATTCATGGAGAACGAATCTATCTTACTGGAATCTATTTCTACCACTACTTGGGAGGGCTGATCATAGACCTATATTAATGACAACCAAGGATAAGCCCTATACCTTTGAGGATGGATCAACAATGGCTTCTGAATGCAGAATGTATACAATGAATTTGATTGAGGAATGAAACTCCCAAGAATTTGAAAGCTCCTGCCTACTGCTTTAACCGAAGACTAGTACTAGTAGCAGTAGCAATTCAACAACGACTAAAGGCCCTGACTGCTGATTTCATTCAAAAGCGAAGGAAATTTCATTACAAAACAAGCGGAAAATACGTGAATGGAAAAGGAAGATTGGAACAAGCAATTGAGAGAGAACCACATGCAGAACACATAGAGGACTATTGTATGTATAGAAGATTGGAAGCTCAGCTTTAAGTCAATAAGGGTAGGGGAGTAGCTGCGCCTACAATCTCGACAGTTGTGGTTAAAAGGTTTTTCTTTTTTCCACGCATCTATTAAGAAAGGCAGAATCATTTAATTTGAAATGCCCAACAGGCCAGGTTCTGGTTCAGCATGAGGGGATAAGGATTGAAGTTATGAAATTGTTCTCACACTTATCCATCTTATCGAGCCAACAGCATATAGCAGCAGTCCATCAAAGATTTGAAAGAGTCCCCGGGGCACAAAAGAAATTCTTCAATCTAGTAAGCTATCTATCAAAAACAGGGGGGGGGGTGTTCATAGTAAAAAGCTACTAGATTAGATGGATTCCAACTGAACTTCAACTTCTACTTGGTTGATTAATTCAGGGGCAGTGCTGGAACATAATTAAGGACGACCTCCATCTCCATATGGTAATTGAAGTCAAACAGAAGCAAACCAGGTGCAATTCAATCCTTCTTCCTGGCAATGATTCCCAAAAAAGCAAAACCTCACTAGACCGAGGACCATTGCTATGGGGACTACACTGTATAAGAGAATGACTAAGGTAATTGCCAATAGATTGAAAGACACGCTGGCTCTTTAAAAAGGGCGCCCTCCTAATCTCATTTAGATAGGAAGAGAGATTGATGATTATCCCAAGGAGGCTTACTACTCAGCTGATAGATCAGGTGAGCCAGCTATGATCACTAAACTCGCCAAACCAGCATATCATAATGTTAATTATAGGTTTCTATATGCTTAAGGAAAATGGGGTTTGCAGAGTAGGGTACGAAAATGGATTTATATAAAATATGGATAGCACCTATGATCCATGGACGACCAGTGGGGTTCATAAAAGGAACCAAACAAAGGTCTGCGACAAGGCTGTCCCCTCTCTCCATATCTCTACTTACTGGCTGGTTACAGATGACAATGTAATAATAACAAAGCCAGATAGAGAGACTTTTCGAGGCTTCCAAATTGGATTTCATTTTGTCTTTCTTTCCCCGGGTCAGGGCATGTGAGAAGTAGGTGCATGGGAAAGAGCATAGTAAACTCCCGGTCGGATAAAGACAACTCTGCAAGCCAGTCCCTCATCCCTTACCTTAAGAAGATCATTTTGAAAGTGCTGTGAGTATTAATCATTACCGCGAAGGAGCGAAGCAGCTCGAACGAATGTGAGAGGAACGAAAAGCCGTGAACTTCATGAAATAGAAATCATGGAACTCAAGAACAACTTGCAAGAAAAGCTTTTTACCAAAATGATATCCGAGCCAAGACTAGAATCTATTTTGAATCTGTCTCCTTACAAAGATATTCGAAAGGAAGCTTACAACTTTTTCGAAGCCCACGGAGCGGTTGAACCTGTCAGTTCGATGCGCCATACCTTTCAACGAAAGATTTGAGAAGGGACACTATGCCACTTTATTCGCGATTTCGAACAAAACGGAACCCAGTCTTTTTTTTATAGGGAGTTCTATGCCCACTTCACCGATCAAGAATTTCGTCGCTTGCGCGACCCATAAGACTCACAATAAGGTTGTACCTCTCTCGATTGATAGAAAGACATTCGGGAGCTAGGAGGGCCTATCGTGAGGGGACTTTCTTTCACGGTAGGCGAAAGTCAAGCGGGATCAGCGGCGGGCTTACCTTTTTTATTAGTAATTGAATGAATGTCATTGTCGCTCATCATCCTTGTTAGAAAAGGAAGAACAAACTCTCTTTTTGGGAGGGGAAGGTCATATACTTTTAGGATCAATTTACCGGAATTCCTCCACTACGGATGGACTGCGGAGACTTGATTCGATATTGAAGTTGCTATAGGTTAGGGCTTCTATCGTGCTATTCTATAGAGAGGTAGGCGACAAAGACAAGGGATCTCTCTCGCTATGGATGGTTGCTGTTTGCGAGAAGCCTCTCTTCCGCTTTATCCTTTAACTTCTTTCTTGTAAGAAAGTCAAGAATTTATCCACTGGTCTTTCTATGCTCGATCTCTACTCCCCGAAAGGTTACTCTCCTTTCTACCGAGCAAGCTCCATTCATGCCCAAGCATCGCAGACAAGAGAGAGCCCTTCGGACCTATGGCAAAGCGGGATCGTCCTCTAGGGCGGTCTAGTGAGAGCAAATGATCAAGCAAGAATGTGCCTACATCCGTAGATGGACTTCGTTGACTAGTGAAGAGAGTAAACCCTTGGGACTAACCTTGCCCCTGGGGTCGCTCATTTTAGTCTAGGCTTTTTCTATCTATGGAAAGATGAATGCTTGTGCTTCACTAGCCAAGTCCATGCACCTAGAGCTCGATCTACTAGCGCTCTCTTCGAGCCTTCCAAGTCAAGACCTTCGCTTTAAGTAGGTTGGGCTAGGTTTCGATGAGCAGATCTTTCGATCAATTACGATCCAGACTCAAAGGTCTTCCTTCGATGACACAATGCCTCACCCGCCCTCAGCCACACGTCTCTTTCGTTCGCCCTAGACCCACCCAAAAAATGCACTCTGCCCTTTCCAACCAAAGAAGGAGTTTCCTGTGGCTCGTCTACACCACATCGACCTAGAGCTTACGCTTATCTTTATCAATGCTTTCCTTTGCTTGATTCGTAAACCTTTCCCCGATCGAGGACTTCCTCCCTCTTTAGACCATTAGGAGGGTGGGAAAGCGCTTTAGTCAAAGAGGCCTTCTCGTGGATTTCGCCTTTTTTGAGGGCTGTCTCGTTCCTTTCAATTCCCACTTCAAGCTTGGGAAGTTCCTTGCTTTATCTCGGTATGCTTCACCACATGCCTGTGATCTTTATCTTTCAACCTTGCCTTGGTCCCGCTAGTAGTAGTCTCATTCCATGCTATCGGTAGTAGCATCAGTCTCTTTCCCTTTTCCTCGGCGCGGAAGATTTCTTTATATACACAATCAAGACGAAGCCTTCTATTTCCACTCTCATCTCTTTTTCACATTTATGATTAAGTTACTAATCATTTTTGAGAAAGCTAACGATGTCTTAACTTATACCACTCCAGAATAGGAAGCGATAGACTTTATTGATGTAGTAGCTTGTAGTCAAAATAGAAGGAGCTGGTCATATGTCAAGGGCTGCATTGAAAAAGGAGGAAGAAAGATTCTTCAATCGACCTGGAAAGACAATCCTGGTCCTTTCGAACCTGAACTAACGTCCCACCCTCTCCTTTCAGTCGAGCTGCACTAACGTACACCCTATCGAAGCAGCTTACCATTTTTTTCCTCTCGTTCCTTTTCTTCCCTTCACTACTAATAACCCGTACCAAATCGGGGGAGCAACTTCGTGCCTCTCCCGTTGGTCGAGCTTCCCTTTCGTCCACCCGTAACCTGTCTACCGAGCACTAAAGCCCGTAGGTCTCGTGGCTTTCCGCTCCTTCCCTCCACCCCTCGAACTCACTCGACCCAGGTTCAAGGGCTCCAACACAGTCGAGCTACTTCCTTCCCCGGAAGGGAACTAACTATCTATCTGAGGGCAGGACTTCCTGTGTAGGCAAAAAGTAAATCAATCCAATCAAAGCTTTTTTCCAGATACTTTTTTACATCGGTTAAGACTGTCAGAGAAAGATTCCGAAGCAGCTAAGAGACCTACTACACTTTCTTTCTCATTCTTCTCTTTTGAGTGATGCAAAATCCCGTATGGACCCCTATCCATTAAGGACATTTCATCTCTCGTCCCATCTCCGCGTAGCAAAGTTTATATGTTCAGTTCTGAGAGAAGGCATCGATGTAAACTTTCTCTTTCTATTTGATCTATGGTTCTTGGATTCAATACTTGATCCTGGGGACATAGGAATGGTTCTTGCGTCTGCCCCTTTTGCTTATTTATAAGTCCGTCCATAGCATAGAAAGGCTTGTTTTAAACCAGATCAAGAGTTTTTTTTTGCCATCTCGAAGAAAGACGGATGCTGGGCCCAATTCGATGATTGAGAACCTGAGGCATAACAAAAAAAGCGTATCCCGGCCTCCTCTTGGACCAAGTAGTTCTCCGTCTTTCGTATCAAGATCTTTTTATCTACCGATTCTCACCCGTATGATGAAAGCCCCTACGGGAGGGGGGTCTGGTGAATGATATCATTCGGAAATAGATGGGCTATACTAGTTATTATAAAGACTAGCCTTCGCTTTTATTGCGGAGCTCGCTGCTGTCCCTTATTCCATTTGTCCTTTCACAGACGTCCCTATGGCCTTTTCTTTGGTAGGACCGGCTTCCATTCGCCTTGGAAAGCGTCCTTCCTTTGTGATGCCCACATTGACTACTTTCATTATCTATCTATTTTTATAGAGATTCGATTGAGCCGGAAGCAGAGATAGGATAGATGTGGGATGTATGGAGAGGGGGAAAGAGATGAAATGAAGGGCTGGCCTAGAAGAGGCTTTCCTTTCTTCAATCATTTATAAGAACTAAGAAGTCAAGTATGATATATGAAATTCATCCCAATTATTCATTCTTTTCAAAGAAGGCGTGAATATGATGACTGCGCGCCAGATGAGATGATTCAATCCTCGATCTTGCCTTTCTCAGTAAGTAGATACGAAGCCATGTCCGATGCTTTGGGCGAAAGGCAATTACCAGGGCGGGTGGTGGAATATATGGGTAGCATGAAAGTCTTTCTTCTTGGGAAAGTAGGAAGCCACTCTCACAGACGCTAATGGGGTTACAAAAAGCCTGATGGGAAAGGCACCTTTGGCTTCGAATAAATAAAAAAAAGAAGAAATAGGCCTTCAAAATGGATCGAAGTGGGTAGCTCAACGTACCTTAGAGTCCTATGCCAACTAGTCTTTTGAAGAAGGAAGCTGACCTGCGCACTCGCTTGCTTAACTTAAGGAGAAAGGGAAGAATTAAGGTAGCAGCACTCACATAAAAGAAAAAACCTCATTTTGAATAGTCTCTTTCTTTCTGCTAAGGACTAGTAAGCCTTAGAGCAGTCTGAATCTTTCTTTTATTACCGCACTGACTATAGTCCCTGACTGTGGTTCAAGTAAGCGGGCTAATGAGTCGACTGCTTGCTTTAACTGTCTTGTCTTCTCTCTAATAAATAGAATAGGGAGCTCTGCTCTGCCCTACTAAGGATCAAATCACTTGAGTGCGCCCCGTACCGCCTCTACTCTCTTTTTTATATAGAAAAGCAAATCGAATTTCAGATAAGAAAAGATAAGGCGGACATAGCTAGAATAGTAAGCGCACCTCTATCTCCAATAAAGAAAGATAAAAAAGCATAGGTCTAAGCGATGGAGGTGAATAAGGCTTTTAGAAAGAGCTAGACGGAATAAGGAAGAAGAGAGGGCAAGTCAAGGTTGTGAATCCGGTAT
The DNA here is from genome assembly GCF_000150535.2 of Carica papaya. The sequence goes on from NC_012116.1 coordinate 259,143, forward strand.
GTATATATATAACATACGTCCTTCTATCAATGACTTTTGAATAAGATAAGCTAAGAATCTATTTTTGACATTATCCGATCTACGAAGCGTACATAAAGGTAAGGAATAGAGAATCTGACCCGGAATTCGTAGATAGGACTTTTCCGGGTGTAAAGGAGAAAGAAAGTGATTGACCCTAACAAGGGGTCATGAATGCACTTTAAAGAAGAAGAATCTTTCTAGCTTCCAGGCATTGAGAAAGGAGATATCCAATTTCAATCTCATTCTTTTATTCATAGATATTAGTGAGACCACTTATTCTTTGATCAATTCTTTCCTAGAACGAAAAAGATCTTTTGACTCCTCTTTCCTAAAAGGATGAAGCAGAGAGGGGAAAGAATCCATACATTCTATTACCTTCATTCCCTATTTACTTCAATGCCATGCTTTTAAGCACAGTTTCTTTACGCTATTCTAGCTTGAACCCGAGGGGACATGAAAGAGCATCAATCATGTCGGTCTAATGGTGCCGGGAGTGCTCAGTAGTAGCTCTTTAGAGAGATTCTATGTCTCATATATCTATTTCTTTTTTGAATCTATCTCTTCCCTCTCTTGCTCTTATCTAAGCTAAGCCCTACAGTTCCTTGGCTCCCAAAAGAGTTCTGGCTTATAGGCGAGGAGGGGCATAGCGGAAGACCAACCCAATCTCGACAAAGAAAGAGAAAGACAAAGAACTTTATCAAAAACATCCTTTAAGAAAGAGGTTTAAGAATACTAAAGGAAGCCGTGATCTTATATACGATACCACCGGTCGGACCAGATCGTTGGCCCAAGCTATGGAAACTTCCCGGTCTTCGTGCTCTTTGGTCATTCTTTCTTTGACTCATCTCTCTTTCTTCCCAACATAGTCAGTCGCGAAAGACAGGACAAAAGGGCACTTTCTTTAACCAAAACCCCTTTCGGGTTATGACCCTATGCTGATAACAAGTCCTAAAATGGCCTCTTAAGCCTTCGTTCCGGGTAGGGTGACTTTTCGTTCCGGTGATTCTTTGTCCCTTGCTTTCAAGACTAGGCGCTATACTCTATACTGTTTGAAGTGAACTAATAGCAGCTCATATCTCTCTATAGAAGCCCTCTCTTCCCTTTCCCTTGCGCACTTCCTCACTCGCAGCTTTCCCGGGACCCGAAAGCCTGACCTTGATTTCAGTTTTCTCTTAACGGAAGCTCCCTTTCCTGGCTTTGCTTCAGAATGCCTTGTCTGGTGCTACTAAAGAGGTCTTGCCTTTCGGTCTTCTTGTTCCTGGCTTTCAGCTTGAAGACAAGACTACGTAATAACATCCACTCTTTCTTCTTTCGTTCGTTCCCCAAAAAGACGGGGATTGATTAGTAAGCTTGCCCTGGTAGGCCGTTGATCCACCAGGTCCCACCCAAGCCCCATGCCTGGGTCATTTACTAGCGAAAGTTCCCTTGCGGGTCACTAGTTTCATTTTCTCTTTTTGTCCTCAACTGCCCTTTCCCTCTAAGACGTGAATTGGAATTGTGCCAGAAAGAGGAAACCCGGGAAAATTGGCTTAAAAAGAAAGATCTATGAGCTGAATGCGTACTTCACTCTCTCGGGATGTCTGCCCCTGTAACCTAAGCCCTACTCCACTGCCTGCGGTCTTTCTAGCCTTTTAGAAGAAAGCTAGACCGCACCGGGAAGATAGGAATGAATTCGACCAGGGAGAGAATCTTCTCTTGAGCCAAGAAAGCCCATGACTCCTTCGCTAGTCTTCCTGTCCGGTAAAGTAAGCAGCAAAGCACTTCACTCGCTTTCGAGAACCTAATAGAATAGCGGCTGATTCACAGTTGGTTGGCTATGCTCCGAAAAGAGTTCATCTGGACTTGAAGGGCGTCCCATGGTCGGATGCGAGCCAAGCTAGTTAATCAAAAGCGAGTCTCCATTACGCAGTGATCTTTCCGCAAGTGGAGGTCCAGGCTCTAATCCAGTCTCTGATGGCGTAGTGGGCTAACTGACTCCTCCCCATGGTCCGGAGGCAGTTTGGTGCAAAAGATTTTGTCCCTATGACACACGAGCTGAGTGAACTGGAATTGTAATACAAAGACAAAGGTAAGGAACTTAGTAAAGGAAATAGCGGAGGCTTGGAAGCAGGTACACCGGGTCACGCCCGGAAATTATACAGATGCAACTACCGAAGGCTCACACAAACCAATCGACACTTAAATTCGAAAGACGAAAGACCAACCTAAACGTGAGAATCGGCTCGAAGATCAAAGGAATTCCTCCAGGTAAGGTGAGGCCAAGCTGCGGAAGGAACTTTCCGTCCAAAGAGTATAGATAGAGTCGGAAAATCGGCCCTCTGGAGGTGAACCTGTGACTTCGCCCTGTTCTTATGGCGGGCAGTAGCAAGAACACGATCTCTCGGAAAAAAAAGACTAAAGCCCCCGATCCAAGATGCCCCACCAATCAAATAACGCACTGCAGAGCCAGGGTTTTGCCCCAAAGTACGCTTTTGCTCGCTCCGAAAGTCAGTACGAACCGGGCAAAGAAGCAATGTCGACCATCCCTAAAGGAGATCGGCGAGCCCTTTCCCCTGATGCATGGGACAAGGCCGGGGAGTAGAAAGATTATAAGCGCACGCAGCCCTCAGGCAAACCTCTAACCAGGCTGATGAAACCTAACCAGAAAGAAAAAGAAATGACGCCGGTCGTTGTGATCCTTCTTTCTCTTCCAGCCCATCTTGACTATTCCTCAAAAGAAAGGAAGGCTCAGAAGGACTCGCCCAAAGCAGAAAGATAATATACAGATGGAATGGTTCATCAACATGCCTTGGGAGCATGAGAGCGGGACCCTTCCCTTGGGCAAAGAAAGAATCCTTAATAATATGTAGGGCTAACCTACCCCAAAGGATAGGGTCAAAGGTTCTTCCAATCTTTCGGATAAAACCTAACCGACGATTCATATTCTGGAAAGGCCCTTCTTACTGGGCGTCTCTCCGCAAAGGCGCTTCTTTCTGTATGAGTTGACTGACCTACTGACAATGTAATGTAATAAGATAAGAGGGCAATGAAATGGAATAGAAAGAATTCTCTCCCTCTGAGCGCTATTGTTCTTTCCCACCCTTTCTTTGAACCTTGGTTATATGCTCAATCTCTCTCAAACAAAAGGTCATTCGGACATCTAAACACAATCCCTACATCACAGGCCCCTGAGCTCCAAAGAAAGAAGACCTTTACTTGAATAGTGAAAGACGTATAGCACGTAGACTGACTGACTACACTAGTAGTTACCCATTATTCACCCAGAAGGAAGAGGGGAAGGGGGGCGGTCCAATCAATTTCTATCAGATTGAGAGCATACCACGTCTGTGTCGAATCCTGTGTTTTAAAAGGGGTAGCCACTTGGCTTTTCCGAAGGTTAACTTCCTTTGATTGAAAACCAAACCTTGGTCTCGTCCATTACCATTAGTAGCGGGAGAACGAATCCCGGTGCGGAACAAAATCATCCAGTCACAACGGAATCTTCTGATTCCGCCTTTTCCTATTGATTTTGAACCAACCTCACCTCGCAGCAAGTGTAGGCTGAAAAGCCGTAGCGCGCCTGACTTTATTTGACTTTAGATTTAGCGTTGTTTTTTTCACGAGGTTGTATATAATCCAATCTTCAGTGAGATTTCCTACTGACTGAATCGCTTTAATTAGTTGAAGGAAAGGAGGCTTCTGGCTCGGCTGGTCTCACTGGAGAGGAGAGTTTTGACTGCGAGGGGGGCAGGGGCGCGTCTGATGGTATCATATATAAGATCACGGCTGCATTTAGGAGTGATCTTTCCCTCTTCTTAAAGCCGGTGGTGATCTCACTTTCGAAAGAGAGTCTCGACGTGGCGGTGTACACGTCGCTCCATAGCGAAAGTAGTCACTGGCTACAGCTTTCTTTCCTACCGGACCGGAGGCGGCCGAGAATGTTATGTCAAAAGGACCAACGACGATGAAGGAGGAGAAGGAGGAGGAGTAGGAGCTAATTCGGACGGAATCGAATGATTACGAGATAGACAATGAGACAAAGCCAAGAGGGGAGAGCACTTAGACAATTCACTTTGAGTACAGGAAAGTCTGCTGGTAGGAATTCCTCAGGGCGTATTACGGTTTTTCACCGAGGGGGTGGATCGAAGCGATTGCAGCGAAGAATTGATCTGAAACGAAGCACTTCGTCTATGGGCATTGTAGAAAGGATAGAATATGACCCTAATCGTTCTTCTCGGATCGCTCCAGTACGATGGATCGAGGGGGTGCAGCTACGCCGCCAGAGGAAATTGAAGACGATAGAGGAGTTCGCTCCGCCGCGCAAGATCCTCGAATCTACCACGACCACCATCCGCGGCCTATTTTCGTTCTCTTCCCTGCCCGGGAAGGTGGATCAAAGAAAGGTAGCTTGCTTCTCTCCTGGACTGATGGCGGCTTATGTAGTGGTCGGCCTTCCTACCAGAATGCCTCTTTGGTCGAAGAGCGCCTTTACTAGTAAGGGCGCAGGAAGCAAAAAAACTTGCGCGAAGGACGTCTTCTTCTCTGCCTTCTCCTCTCCAAAGGCCAAGGGAGAGACTGCATCCCTTTCCTTCGCTAGCTCTTTTGATTTCCCAAGGATAGCGGTAGCTGGGGCAAAGCCCGCTTTCTTCGCTCCGCGAATGAAAGAGAAAGTCAGAGGAAAAAACACGTTCTCTCTTTGCGAGGTCCGAAAGTGGAGAACGCATAGCATTCTCTGGGCACATAGGATTAAACGTAAAGCAGCGCTTTCTTGGCAGAGTTTTAGGCGGCAAGAGACTTTAGGGCTTGTTGGAGCTGCTGAGCATAACGAATCGAAGCCGAAGACGGATCAAGGTAGCTTGCCTGCCAAGCCGATAGGCGAAAGGCCGAAGGATAGAGCGTGCAAAGTCGATCGTGCACCTGTCGTGTGACCCGTTGGTCCTAAGCAATGTCTTGCGCGAAGCGACCCACCTAGAAAGAGCTCTCCTTTATGTTAGGGGGCACTAAAATGAAACTTCGATCGGATGCGGGTATCCAATCCCGCCGCTGAGATGTCCAGCGGATTCCTGGGCCTTGACGAATGGCCGGCCACCTTTTACGTTAGGAGAGCAAAAGGCCCGGGGCATAGAAGGATGAACCAATGTGAATGAGTGTAAGCTTCGTTGCCCGAACACGATTGGTGCTGACCACACTAGGTGCTACCGCGGTAGCAAGAGAGGCCAGGCGGTGACAATTGAGAGGTTGTCACTGAGCATTCCTAGTCACACGGGAAGAGAGGTCAAATGGCAAGGCAAGGCCATACGCCCGTTTGGCTCCTCGCGGAGTATAGCTCACATCCAAACATCTGATTGGGGAACGGGGCAACGCCCATGAAGCTCCGGCGGAAAGGGAAGGCCTGCCAGGCCGTATGCCCATGGGTGCAGGATTCTTCGAAAAAGCGCGGGCTGACTCGGAGACCTGGGACCTTGGCTTAGCAACGAATGAAGGGAAGCTCTTCGAGCTTTCTCCGCCAGCGGCTTATGTAGTGGTCGGCCAGCTCGCTAAGCTTCGCTTCCCTCTCCCCTTCCCTTATTAAAGAAAGTGGAAAGTCTGAACTTAGTAGTCGGCATTCTATAAGCGGCGACTTGTCGAGTCTACGAAGCTTTGCTTCTTGTAGTCGGCCCGTAATGCCTCCCTTCATTTGCTTGCCTCCTTCCAGCTCAGAATGCCTAATGCCTATTATCTAGTTCGAGAAGCTAACCGCCAGAAGCTCACCCTTCGGGTGTCGCTTCCAGCGCAGGAGGCCAAGCATTCTGCCAGACGTCCCGGCCTGGGAGCCCCGTTCGCCTTTGGTACTTCAGTAGATCTTCAAAAAGAAAAAGCGCTACTTCAATGCAACCTTAACTACAACTACATTACGCAAGCTCCACCAATACCTATACCTACCTATAGAGTCAAAAAAGTACCAGTGACGGTGACTTTGACGGTTTATGGATTCAGTCAGCTAAACTCCTCAATCAATATCAACAAAGAACATGTCGTGACCGGTGTAGCTAAGTTTCCAAAGGTGAACAGCCCCCTGTCCTTTATAGTCGTAAAAAGCTTCTCAGAAAAGTCAGGAAGGAGGCATTCGAAAGGCCGACCACTCTATCATAGGCCTTCTGGTGTGAAGGCCGACGACTACACAGACTCTATACCAAGTCATGAGCGATAGCGAAGCCAAGCCTTCGCCTATAGGCGAAGGGATGAAAGCCCGACGAAGGCCTATGATAGAGTCAGAAAGAAAGTACGAAAATAAGTACGTTAAGGTTACGAAGTCACTTAGCCGTCTACAAAGGGAAAGGCGTCGGTACGGAGTCACCGTCAGCTGTGGATATAGACTAGGCTATAAGGAACGGAGTCTTAAACTATGGACCGAGACTACACTAAGGAACAAGGAAGCTTGACTGAGCAAAGAAGTCAAGGAACGAAGCTGCTTCTCTAATAGCCCCGTTAAATAGGAGGGCGAAGGCTTTTTGAAAAAGTGTTTTTTGTCTTCATTTCTTTTTTTCATTTTGATTTAGAGAGAGGGGGCTTCAAGTTCTTAGGAAGAGCCGTACGAGGCAGCTCACGTACGGTTCGGGAGCCGAACCCCAGCCCAGGGGCTTAGGTCAACACTTATATAATAGCCAGTCATCAATTAGAAGCAGGCAAAATGGTGATGAATTGCGATTGGTCCAAACCTTCGACCAGCGACTTATTGCGACCCGCCCAGAATGACCATCCATACTAAGACCTTATTCACACAGCGAAAAAAGGCCGAGTGGAAGGGGGCAGTCAGCTGGCTGCTTCTTGGCCACGCCCCCTGCTTATAGATACGAGATACTTGACCTAAATTCTCAAATAGGAAATTGCATACCATTAGCCGATATACGTATAGGAACATGGGTACATGATATTGAATGTCATCAAGGTCAAGGCGCAAAGCTGGACAAAGCCGGTGGTTAGGCAGACCATTCTTCGTGGGATTCTTGTGCGAGGTTTGCTTCTACACGGAAACGAAGACTTTCGAGAACAAATAGTGGACCGGGAAGAATTAAGGGAAATAAGTAAAGTCTAAGGGCATATGGCACGCAAAGGAAATCCGATTTCGGTAAGACTTGATCTGAATCGTAGTTCAGATTCAAGTTGGTTCAGTGAGGGCGACCGCGAAAGTCACCGAATGGGTCAGTCTTTTCCTTCAGTTTGTCCTATATTCAAAAAAAGCGTGGGAGGACGTTGCGGATGCCGGGGCGGACACGACTTCTTCTAACGCTAGAAGACCACTGGAAAACACCCGGAACCAGAGCATGTCGTGAAAGAAGCACACTGGACGGGCGTGCTTCGACCGTGTCTCCGGGGCACAGTTGAATGTAGATATCATGAACGCGAGGTGTAGGATACCAGGCCGAGAAAGCCGGGCAACCACCCCCCCCCCTATGCGCCGATCGCTAGCGCATCCAGGGCCCCGACGCCCAGCTCAGCTGGAGAGGGCTAGCCTGATCTGAGAAGTGCTAATTCGGTTCGGATAGACTTCAAAAAAGAGGCCGCCGCCCCTGGAATCAATAAGAAAACAAGTACTCAGTTTCAGATCAGTGAATAAACCGAAACGAAAGAAGAGACCTTTCTCGCTCGGCGCCTAAAGCGCACTATGCTCCGCTTCAACAAATGAGAGTTTTCGGTGGAACCGGTGAACCACGCGAGCTGGATAGATGTGTGGGACAGAGGGCTCGTAGTACCAGCTAGCGCAGCTATGCAGTGGAAGGGAAGGAGCCTAAATCGACCCCCTTCTTTCTTTTTTTTCAAAGATCAAAAAGCAGTACAAAGAGATTAGACTCTCGGATAAGACTAAGCAGCCACCGACCGTTCCGACGCGCCCCTGACCTATCTTGATTAAGACCGAAAACCTATCTAAAATGAAGCCTAGTTTAAGCTGTCAAACAAATGATAGAATAGAAATGGAATAATATCCCACTAGTACTAGTAGGGAAGGGATATGGATGGAGTCTCGCTCAGTAAAGAGAAAAGAGTTGTAGATTCGTAGAAAAGGAGAAGTTGTTTCGCTAACGCTGCAATCTTTCTAAAGTCAGAAGCACGAAACTTGACTTTGAGAAAGAAGGTGCTTCTTTCCGCTTTATTAGTAAGTAAGCTTGTTTTATATCAATAAAGACGAAAGGTTGCTATTCTAATTATATAATCTAAGGCGCGTTAGCGCTTGAGTTTGATTGCAGGACGTTTAGGCTTGACTAATAAGATAGAAAGGGCTTTTTAATCAGGGTGCGCAGGTTTGGAACCCAAAGGGCCTTTCCTTTCAAATGACAACTGCCTCTTCCTGCTGCGAGGGCGTTGCACGAAACCAAACCGCCCCCCGCCCCAATCAAGTACCAGTTGCTTCGCTGGTAGGCCCACTTAGGTTAGGGGGGCATTGCCCCTCAGTTCTGACTAACCTCCGGTGTGTAATCAACATGTTGCTAGCTTCAACTCGGTTGAATAAGAATCATTGATTCTCTCTGCTGTCCATTTCTTATTCATTCAGGGCGCTCGGCCGGTGCTCCTTTCTCAAACCAGAACTACTCTGAACGTTAGGGAAGATAAGAGAAGACCACCCGACCGAAGGGACTTGACTTATCCGAACCGAACGATAGCAGCTTAAAGCTAAGCCTATCACGAGCAGCGTCGCTGCTTGATCGGCGGGGAGGAGCATCTCAAAGTATGGGGCAAAGGATCAAGCGCTTTTACTTTGTCCCCCGGGATCCACCACGGGTTGGGTTTGAGAGCCGTGTGATGGGTGACTATCCAGCACGGTTCGGAGAGCACTTTTAGTCTTTGCTGGTGAATGGAAGCCCCCCTTATCAAGCAAGAAAGAAGCGGCTCTTCCCACGGCGGAGTCACCATTGACTCTATTTATTATTATGGTAAATCGGTGTATCAAGATGTAAATCTGAGATCTTATTTCGGTTCGATACGTCCACCTACGAGACTAACCTTTGGCTTTCGTCTCGGTAGGTGTATTATTCTACATTTTCCTAAAAGAACATTCATTCATTTCTTTCTTCCCCGTCGACCACGACGACTGAAACGACGCAAAAAAACCAGACCCGGAAAGGAGAAGGGCCGGTGGTGGACGACATTCGGGAAAGTCGGGCCGATCGGGTGTCTTCATTCAAGCGACGATACAGAAGAAGAACGAAACGAAGTGAGAGGCCGGGGGGCAGGGAAAAGAGTCGAGTCGATCAGGCTCGACGACCGAAAGAAGCAAAACGAAATCCGGATTTGGCCGAAAAAAAAGCAAGGCTATAGATACCATGACCGATCACCATCGATAAAGAAGAATCTTTCTAAATCACTTCGGGTCAGCGGGGCCTTCAAGCATCCGAACTACGCCGGGGTTGTAAATGACATAGCGTCCCTGATAGAAAATGACGACTCCTTCCGAAAAACGAAGTTATTCAAGTTCTTTTTCCCAAAGAAGTCCCGCTCCGACGACCCGACGAGTCATCTACTTAAAAGGACCCTCCCTGCAGTGCGCCCCTCCTTGAATTATTCGGTCATGCAATACTTATTGAATACAAAGAACCAAATTCATTTCGACCCCGTCGTAGTTCTCAATCATTTCGTGGCACCGGGCGTGGCTGAACCATCTACGATGGGGAGAGCGAATGCACAGGGAAGAAGCTTAGATAAGAGAATACGTTCTCGCATCGCTTTTTTTGTAGAAAGCTCGACCAGCGAGAAAAAGTGTTTGGCCGAAGCCAAAAAGAGGTTGACCCACTTCATTCGCCAAGCGAATGATCTTCGCTTCGCGGGAACAACAAAAACCACGATCTCGCTCTTTCCTTTCTTCGGTGCTACCTTTTTCTTTCTAAGAGATGGGGTTGGGGTGTATAAGAACCTTTTTTTTGAGGATGCCCGGGAACAACTCCTAGAAAAATTAAGGATCAAATGTTGGAACCTCATGGGTAAGGATAAGGTAATGGAATTGATAGAGAAATTGAGAAACCTAGGTAGGATAGAAGAATTGATAAAGGGAATAGAGATGATGATAGAGATCATATTGAGAAAGAGCAAAATTCCGTACAGGTACAACTCTTATTTAAACAAAGTCAAAAAAATGCGATCTTTGTTGTCTAATAGAACAAACACTAATACCTTAATTGAGTCGGTCAAAATCAAATCTGTTTATCAAAGCGCTTCTCCGATTGCTCAAGACATCTCTTTTCAACTGAGGAACAAAAGAAGATCATTTCGTTCCATTTTTAGTCAAATAATGAAGAATATTCAATTAGTAATGAAAAAGGGGGTTGAGGGGATCCGTATATGTTGTTCCGGTCGATTAAAAGGCGCAGAAATAGCGAGAACTGAATGCGGAAAGTATGGAAAAGTCTCTCGTAATGTATTTAACCAGAAAATCGATTATGCTCCTGCGGAAGTATCTACTCGTTACGGAATCTTAGGTGTCAAAGTGTGGATTTCATATAGTTAAACAAAAAGGGACGTGCTATATCCGAAACGTACGAAATATAGTAAATATCGTAAAGGCAGATGTAGTAGGGGTTGCAAACCGGACGGTACAAAACTTGGTTTTGGAAGATATGGCACTCAAAGTTGTAAAGCTGGTCGTCTTTCATATCGAGCCATTGAAGCAGCGCGTCGGGCTACAATCGGACAATTCCATCGTGCTATGAGCGGACAATTCCGAAGAAATGGTAAGATATGGGTAAGAGTTCTCGCAGATCTCCCTATTACCGGGAAACCTACAGAAGTCAGAATGGGAAGAGGAAAAGGAAATCCTACGGGTTGGATTGCTCGTGTGTCCACGGGACAAATCCCATTTGAAATGGATGGTGTGAGTTTGTCAAATGCTCGACAAGCCGCTACATTAGCGGCGCATAAATCATGTTCGTCAACCAAGTTTGTTCAATGGTCGTAACGTCATTTTTTAGTGGGGAGGGCCGAGATTAAAAAAAATTAGGCGAAGTGTTTCTTCCTGAACGACGGAAGTGGAAAGACACTAAGGGAGAGGGATATACTCCTTTATTTTTGTAATCGCCGAAATTGTACGACGAACCTTTTTGTTCCAGGCGTACTACCCAGATATGTCTCGGTTTATTAAAGCCGGCCGGGTTTAGAAAGTGATAGTTGTCAGAATAAATAAGAAAGAAAAGAGCTAAGATTCAAGAAAGGAAGCTTTATGGGAGAAAGGAGAAAAAGTATGTATCTGGGGGTGGGGCTATGTATGTAGAAAGGGATTAGTCTCTATCCATCCGGATACTCACGTAGGCTACCAAGTAAGTCAATTCAGGTAGTGTCTAAATAACAATGAAGCAAGAGTCAGCCAACAAGCTCAAAGATGAACAGTTAGTTGGCGAGCTAGCTGCATTTCTTGTGAGTCGACCTGCGCACGGACAGGCAGCGGGTAAGATCGACGCGAGGGCCACATACGTACATCAGCCGCATGTGTATAGTGCGGTTAGCAGGTGAGGGCAGCGAGTTGAGTAAGTCTTGTCAACAACGCTTCGAACAACTAAATACTAACACACTGTTCACTTCTGTACTTCTCCACCGCCAAAACACAATGACTTCTGCAATTCATACAGGCATGCATGAAAGACGAGCGAAAAACGATGAATTTGCCTTAAAAGCTCGCGGGCCCCGACCGATGGTCGTTCCTAGGCCCAGTCAACCACTTGTGATGACTTCGCCCTTACCTACCAGTGCTGGAGCCTCTCCTGCCGATGTCACCACTGGTTCAGGTACTTTCACCAGTACTTGAGCCAGCACCTAGCTATGCCCATGTCGTAGCTTCTGCGGCTACGAGGAACCTCCGGAGCCCGGATATTGAAAAGGATCTGTTATTGTCCATGCCCTAGCCGTTGCTTCCGCTGGATCAATGGGATCCCAATCTCGATTTCCTAGGTATGCTTGCCCTGTTCAGTAACTGAAGCTACTTGTTCTCTTTCACTACACCAAACCCACGAACTTTCACCCAAACGCATACAGTTGATTCCACAGGTACCACGGGCATGCTACTAAGAATGTCTATTGGACTTTGCAAAACTTATTGCCTTACCTACTGGAGGAAGAAAAAAAGAACTTAGCTGGTTTTTTTGTCGAAAATCGGAAGAACCTGAGAATATTCAAGGACTCGTTACCCGGCTGGGTAAAAGCAACAGCACAGAGGCTCTGCAGCAACAGGAGCCACAAAGACGATTATAGAAAGATACCAGGATTATACTCAAACAATAGCAGCGGTACTCTCCGAAGTCAGCCCTAAAAAGAAAGGTGCTACACTAATTGTAGTAAGCAGAACAGGGCCTCGGCCCCAGATGCTATGGAAGACCTTTCCTTCCTTGCCAAGGGCAGCTGCTCGACCAAGCAACCAATTTCCACCCTAAAACGCAGCTACTCACCTGGGAGAAATTCCTGCTCAGATCTCAATCCTAGACTTTTTCTCTTCTACGCCGTCCGAGCTTGGTTGGTTAGCTCCTTTCGTACTTGTATTGTACTTGCTTTTCGTTGACTAAACCGCTGACTGGCCGATTTGCGAGTGATGAACCGATCTCGGGGAAAAGGTCAGACTTGATAAGTGAGTTCAGAGACAGAAGTGGTCAAGGGGCTAATTGACTCGCATGCTTACCGCTCCGCGGAAGTGAGTACTTAAGCGGACTTAGCCGCTGATTGAACTGATCTCGAAGCGGACCGGGTTGCGTCTACGGCGGGAAGGGTAGGATTGGGCTTTGTTTGGGCAAGGAGTAGTTTCTTTTCCGCCAGGGGAGGAACGAATCCACGAATCAAAGAAGTGAACCATCTTGTTCGAAGCGATCCAAGTGAGACTGGGACTACGTACTACGCGAATCAATTATTCGTTCGGTCAAGTCCAATGCTGAGATGACTGGACTCCCCCAAGAATGACATAGGGCCTCGAAAGCCACATCAAGCAACCCTGGCCAAGCACTTGGAAAGCCAAATCGAAAAAAGAAGTTCAAATGTTGCCTATATATGAAGCTATGCATAAAGTTCATACTCATCTGTTGACGGAAGAGAGCCTGGGTTTCCAACCTTTGCTGAAGGTTCTTACCAGGGTTAGCAGCCTTATCGGCTCCTCTTATGGAATTGCTAAAGAAAAAGGTGGAGTACAAATGGGAAGGGAAGAGGTCCATCGACAAGCCTTTGCGAAAATCAAGGAGACCTTAGCGAACGCCCCAGTGATGGTAAGCCATGAAAGTTCTAGCTAAAGTGCGATATCCGCCGTTCTTTTGCGCTAAAGCAAGAGAAGCCCACGGAGCGGTAGGAGTACGTCGCTTCTTTCTTTTTCATATCTGCTGTCCCGGCTGAGTTCCGCTATCAACTAATTATAGTCGCATAGCAAGCGATGTAAGAAATTACTGAGATTTAGAAATTTGGAAGTCAATTTTAGATAAAGCATTACGGAGGAGCGTTTTAGCACTGCTTCGGTTGGCGCGTTGCAGTAATGAAAAAAAGAATGAGATTGGTTCGGTCTGGTGAATTTCATTTAGGTATCGAAGTTTTAGTTATTGCCATCCCTTGCTTGGTAAGTCTACCCGAAAGGAAAAGCTATCCTTCGTTCTTTTACGTCGATTGGCTTAAGCCGATTGCTTCTTTCGAAATGGAATTGAAGTGCAGGCCCAAGACAAGCAAGAACAGTCAGTCAGCACCGATCAGGCAGGAAGCAGACAGTAAGCTAAGACTACTGGAAGAAGGTGGTAGTTCAGCCAAAAGCCTAGTTCAACCAGAACAGTAGGGCAATAAAGGGCCCTCCTTTGGCATCGAATCGAGCCTAAAGGGTGTCCGGTGGGAGGGTTTGTATATCACTTCTTGCCAGAAGAATGTACCTAAATCAGTAGTGATTTCGATCTCTTAAGGTAAGGCAATGTTCATTGTCGATGTCTACGCATATCATATAGAGCGTATAGTTAGACCTCGGCCTCTTCTTCCCGAAAGCATCTGCAGACCTTGAGACCAGCCAGCCGAACCAGAAGCCTCCTTTCCTTGCTTCGACTAATTACCTACTCCGGTCTCTCTAAGCCCTGAAACCGTAACTATACTATGGCTATGTTCTCAGATCCGTCTTTTCTGCTGTTCAAAGATCTCTCCGAATCGCTTCTCTTTCTTGGTCCCAGCTCAACAGCAATTCTTGTTACAACTGTACTTACTGCTTTACTTGTTAAAAGAGATAGAGCCGTCTCGCTATGACTCAAAGATGGTAATAAGCTAATAGATGGGCCTAATCTCAAAAAGGTAAAAGAGAGATAGAATGAGTCAATGCGCATTGCCAGTTTAGATTCAATGTGGGATAGTCCCTTAAAAAGAAAGAGGAGTGAACCCATGTCAACTGTTTTGATTACAGGTCTAGTTCAACTCATAGCCCCCACTGGTGACGATCTTGTCATTGGGGATTGGAAAGTCGCTCTGCCTGACAAAGAGTGGTTAGCTGATCTGGGAGTCAGTGTCTCGATGCCGAAGTCACTGGTCAATGAGTAGGCAAAAGAATCTGGGGAAGGAAGCTATTTAAGTAAGAGTGACCGCCCCGTGGGTCCTTCAAACATACTTTTTTCGATTCAATGTCTTTCTTCACACCCGGCTATCTCCGAGAAAAGCATACGTTTTCCTACCTCATTCACTTACAGGAAAGAAGAGCTAACCGTCCTTTCCTTCTTCTTGCTTAACGTAAGGCTTGCTGCTACCTCCCCTTCCTTCTCGGGGGGGAATCCGGATTGGACTTTGATTCCATCTCTTTCTCTCTTCTCTACGTTGGGTTTCCAAAAGGGTTCTACCACAGTCGACCGTTAGGTAGAGCATTTCATAAAGTTTTCAGTCTGACGTCCGGTGTTCCCGAAAGAAGGAAATTCCCTTCTGATACTACTACTATGGCCAATCGTACCTTTCGGCATCGCTCTCCACTGTGGGTAAGCTTTCGAAATGAGTTCTACAAGTTGGAGGGCAGTCACTCATGGCTGAACATTCTCTCTTTTTTTCCGGTATGCCGCTACGCGAGAAGAGAAGAGCGAATGAACATAAAGAAACCTTTCTTTTATATGGACCTCATCCTTTTGTTTTATACTCTATCCGCCTTGGCGTGGAAGAATCGGGGAAAGGACCTCGGCTTTTTTTTGTAGATAAGATACCGAATAAGAGTCCGAAGAGCCTTGAGACCTCACTCGAGGAGTCGGATAGAGTCTGACAGCCAGCCCGGAGCCGAGACAGCGGCAAGACAAGAAAGGGTAAGGTACGGTAAGCATGCTCGTGTCCTTGAAGTAGGGTGAGGAACGGGTTAGTTATAAGCTCCGTGGAAGGTCATTGACACTAACTGAATTGGACGGTTTATCGGTTTGCTTGCAATAAAAGTAGTCCCATCTCTGCTTTGAACTGGGAAAGAGTCATCTAAAAGGTTATTGGTTCTTCCAGTCACGGTGTGGGAGGTCGTTTGGTGGGGAAGGAACTTGTTAAGCTCTTGTTATTCCCGTCTGCCGCGCGCACCTCATTCCTTTTCATTCATGTTGTAAGTGAAAGGTGTTGTGAACATAAAGTGGTTTGATTTGCCAGCCTTGGCCTAGAGCAATGGAGAGGACTGTTCGTATAGTTTTCCGGAAAAGAAAGATGCCATTAAACGCAAAGAAAATAGCCTTCTCGTGAAAGTCCCTCAGTGGATTAATTGTTTGTGATCTTTCCGATGAAGGGAAGGCTTTCTTTTCTCTTTTCAAGGAAAGAAAGACTAAGTAAAGGCAGACAACGAGGCGAAGATAGCAGACTTGCCTCGAGAAAGGAACATAGCATAGGGACATTTCTCCGGACTAGTTAAATAGTTGAACCCGGCTCCTCCGCTTGGCGAGCTCCTCTTTGCTCCTAGTAGACTACTAGACATATTGTCTACTCTGCTTTTATGGAAGAGCTAAGTCCAAGAAGGGCTCTCCAAAGTCAATTGTCAAGCTTTCGAACTCGCCTTGAAGTTGATGAATGATTGCAAGGCTAGCAACAAGCAGGCTCGCTTATGATCTGCTGAAATAGTACATCCGCTTTTCTTATTAATCCCTAACATTCATGAAGCAGATTGTCGAAAAGGGCTTTCTGCAAGCAGGAAAACTACCTTTTTGACGATCCACAGGTTGTAGCTTGACCCCGGTCTCGGGACTTCCCAAGTAACGGAGTCTTTGAGAAAGTTGTAAACAAAAGGAATATACTCTCATATATATATCTCTCTTTTTTCCAAAGGCTTATAGTTAGTAAGACAGGTGTAAGTACCAAATCCTTAATCAGTAGTGGACTACTAGTTAACGCACTACTAAAGCAGAGTAGCCAGCATGCGCACATCATGATTTGCCAGAGGAGCGAAAACAAATAGAATTTCAGTACCACGGAGAAAAGCTAGCTGGATAAACAAGATAGGGATCGCCCGCTCGGTAATGCTAACTTGGGAGGAGACAAAAGACTTGAATATAACAAAAAAAACGAATCTTTTAAAAGCTTTGTCGATATATGAACAATCTGACTATGGAAGAGTTGGTGAACATTGTTTTGACTCATAGCTCTAAGATGACTAGCATGAATAAGCCAGCTTCAACACCACCTAGACTCAACATCATAGACAGACTTGCACTGACCTCAACATAAAAGGATGAACCTGGTCTGTCTATTTGTACGCATTGGCTTAACTCACTTCTAACCTCCCTAGACACCGAAAAGAACAGAACACATAATGAAAACAGCCTGGTAAAGGCTGTACAAGGGAACGAGAAAGGGCTTTGATAAGAAAGAGTTTGGGAATGTCCCGCTTAGTTAACAAACATCGAGTTTGGAGTCGGGGCAGCATGGATACGAGACTATTGAAGTTCAGTTTGGAATCATTGTGGTTTTCTATCTTCAGATTACCAAATCTTCAAATCACCAAGGCCTTTCAGCGATTTGACGCGCCCCCCTAAGCGTCACGCTTCACCTACCTGACCTCAGAGAGAATAGAATGAGTCGCCCTAGCTCTTACTAAGAGTTTGAATTGCTCTGTAGGATAGTAGGGCGAATGAATTGCATTAGTGCGGTTTGGCTAGCTGAATCGCTCAGCGAACAAATCGCCTCCTTGCTCTTTGTCTAAGATTGGACTAAAGGTACCAAACCAGGCATCCTTCGTTTTTTGGCGGCTAAGCCCGTAGGTTGTACGCCAGCCATACGTAGCTTGAACTGTGATGGCCGCAATGCTTAGCTATTGCCGATCCCCAAGACGCCTTTGGTTGAATGTTCACACCTGATCCACCGTCTGCACTTCCTACATTTATTCCCGGAAATGGACAGAGGAAAACAGGAATTGTAACCTCCCCGTCTGCTGTAGTCAGCCTCACGGTGTGCCTGACTGGCGAGTCTGCCGTCTTCACGGCTTTCCCTTTTGCGGGCTGCTTCTCAAGCCTTCGAGTGCCGATCTTCGCTTGGGCCGGCTCCGAGGCTCTACCCTGGCTTTTCATTGGTTCCTCCCAGGGGCCCTTTCTCGTATCGCGTGCGCATCTTAAAGCAATCGGGGGGGGGCGCCGAATACATAGACGAGGCGGCCCCGGGAATGAAAGCCCATTCCCTCGTGCTCTGGAACTCCTTAACTTCGGTTGAACAAAAAGGGTTCAATCTTGTGAAACCGTAGCGTAGGCGAAACCTGGCAGCCCGCCCAGGCCCAGAGTTTGACCTTTTCCGGCCCTGGAAGGAAAGCCCCTTTCCTTCCTTCCCCCAGCAGGCCACAACACTGGGAGAAAGACGATCAGGATCTCACGTGTGGCAGATGTTGAAGCAAACTCCGAATCCAAGAGGTACCTACCTAAATCAAAAGTAAACTCACCACTCAAAGGTCAAAGAGAAGAGAGAAAGGACCTATTTCCGGCCCCGGG
Source organism: Carica papaya (assembly GCF_000150535.2). Next base: position 277,016 of record NC_012116.1, read on the forward strand.
GCCGGAATGCGGTAGGGTCTTCAAGCCCCATGCTCGATTCTCGAGATTCATGGGCCGTCTCGCGAAGATCTTCGATCCTTCGCCATCGCGAGAATATAGCGATCGAAGAGCTATCGCTCAGCTGCTTTGCGTATTACGAAAGCCGTCTTTCCCGAAGGGGGCATGCTGCAAGAGCGTAGGTGAGTGGTAAGCGTAGGAGGCGTGCCCGAAGGGCAGCGGCAGCAGTGTGGTTCCAGGTGCCGTCGCGTCATTGAGATCTGCAGGGTGGCGGGGACTTCGACTGCCTTATATCGGGTGAAGAGAAGGGGTGGTAGGCTTAGTAGGGCTCGAACCTACAATATAACCGTTATGAGCGGTACGTTTCAACCAATTAAACTATAAGCCCCTACGGATCTCTACATGCAATTTGCTCACTTCGGGAAGAGCGGACGGAAAGGGGAGGCCTTTGCTCTATCTGCTTCTTCCTCTTCCCAGGAATGAACAATTAGAAGAAAATGCTTTTCTAATTGTTTATAGATAGATATAGAATGTTATTAGAATTATATATATATTCTTTCTTATATAAAGAAAATAAGAAAAAGCAAGCGGCCCTTTCGCGACTCAAACTGCCGGTACGCTTTCCGGCTCGCAACGACTCAAACGGGCGTGGGCTCTCTATTTGCTTGCAATGCCGGCTGTTCGCGTTTAGTTAAAAGTAGAAGTAGAGGGCGCCCTTTGCCCCACACTTCAAAAAAAGTATAAAAGTCTAAAGTACATAAAAAGTCAGAAAGAAAAACTGAGTTACGGGAACCGAAGGTTAGGCCGACTACTTACTTTAAGCTAAACCTAAAAAAGTGTGTGTTGGTGTTCGCTTTCTTCCCCTTTCTGTCAATGTTGCCAATTTCCAGAAGACTAATGTACCCTCGTGCATACAGTTGCCCAACCACTTTCTTCCTTCGACTTTTTTAGCCACTTCCGCATCTGTCGTATTCGGGAGAGCTTGCTTCGTGTCGGAGCATTTAGCAATGCCAGCAGCCTGGTGAGGGCTGGCTGTCTGGGGACAGGGTAAGGCAGGGCCCGCTGGGCTTGCTCCTCATGAGATTGAGTGAGGGAATTGGAAAGGGGCTCATAAACCAGGCTAAGGGCTTTGGGGCACACGGAAAAGGGAAAGTGGATGGAGGGTGCTTCTCAGCGTCAGTTGGGGGCAGGATCGTTGGGAAAGCGCTTTGTAAGTGAAGTGAGTTGAAGCAAGCAGAGTTCGGAAGGCAGCGGAGAGATATTCACCTCAAGAAGAAGAACGGAAACCCTTTTTTTTAGTCAATTTGTTCATTGTTCTGTCAAAAATGACATATACGGATGATCCTCCTTTCGATAACAGAGAGGCAGGATGGGCTTCGGACACAAGATCAAAAGGAGAAGTAGAAAGAGCGTCCTTAATAAAGGAAGGGCCGAGTCTTTTCCCTGCTTGCAACCCATACAAGTAGAAAGATTAATGTTAGGTACAGACCCCAACATTCCAGTAGAAAGAAAATATCTAAGTCTTGGGCTGGAGACATGTCCTAATCTACGATGCCACAAAAAGGGGAGTAGAGGAAAGAACACCAGACATAGCAGAAAAGGCAAAAGACTGAGGTAAACGAAGTTTCTCCAAAAAAGAGAGCTTGAAAACTCTACGGTCCTTCCCCATCCCTGACTCCATAAGGCCTCTCGCATGATCCTCTACAAGACAGGAGGTAGGAGAGAAGTGAATATAAGCATTTTTTTTCAAGCCGGAAAGAAGATTCACTAAGAGCGGGAAGATGAAAAAGAGCAGAACATATTCGATGATAACGAGAGAGAGTACCAAGACTAGTTAGAGGTAATTGTTCGGAGTTTGCAGTTTAAACAATAAGGAACTTTTATAGAGAACGAAGAGAAGAAAGAAGTGAAGAATCACCAGTCATATTCTTCAATGCACCCGAAGAAAGTAAGCAGCCCCCTATGTTGGTTGCGTAAGGGGGAGCAAATACCTGTAGCAGAGGAGGAAGAGATATGACAAGACGGATTCAACCTCTGAATCTGCTGGAGTGGGTCAAACTCGAAGTTTCGGGCGTGGGAGTGCTCCTAAGATCATAGAAGTAATGCTTCAGAGGCCCTATGGAGTCAGGGGATTGGTAAGTTTCCGATTTAGTAGGCGTCTCCGGGGGAGCAGCAAGATGAGCTGTGTCTGACTGTCGACGAGAGTTTGCATTCTGCCGCTTGCGAGAGTCTGCAATCATGTGACCCGGCTTCTTGCAATAGTGGCGATCTTGGACATGTCTCGTTCGCCTGATGCACCAGCAGAGCTTCCAGATTTCAGATTCTGACCATAGGGTCGATGTCCCGAAGCATGTTCAGCTGGTCCTATAGAAGCCTAAGCCTTCGGTAATAAATAGTATAGCACACTTCTTTCTTTATTTGACCCAAAAGCTAAGGCATGTTCTTCATGTTGCAACTGATAGAAAGGTGGAGAATCATCCTGAGAATCAAGATGACTTTTGAAATCTTTAGCAGTCGAAAAAGGGGTGACGGTGTATATGAGGCTCAAAGGAAGTAAACAAGTCATCCCATTTTTTTAACTTTTCATCTTTTGTAGGAAAATCCCCTTCTCTAGTCTTGCAAATTGAGCGACCTATCCACATAAGCATAAGCACAAGAATTTATCCCGAGCAAATCATTCTTCATCGCATAAGCCCATGACAAGTCATTTCCAGATGCTTCTTTCGGAAGAGCACGGGAAAAGCCTATGGAATCCATTGTACTAAGACCCGAAAAATCATTCAAAGACTGAAAATCGGGACTCAAAACTAGTCAAGAAGGCTTAACTAAAGCAATCACTCAAGAGAAGAAAGGATTTTAGCTTGCCGAATTCGTAAAAAAGAAAGAAGAAGAAGGCGGATCGCTTACACGGAGGGAAAGAAATGGGCAACAATTAAATGAAAGAGCTAGGGTGACAGCAAGAGTCTCTCACAAACTCGAGTTCAAGACCTCCGATTCAAATCTGATCGACTAGATCCGATCACATGATCAAAGAACTATTCATGAAGAAGAAGAAGTGCTTTTCTTTCCCATTTTCTTAAGAAAAAGGAAGCGCTTGATCGGAAGTTTCCTAGCACTGGAGTTTGATCTATCAGTCGTTCATTCTTCAAGGCATAATCTTTCGTGACAAGCGGAAGACGGAGGAGCAGGCAACAAGAGCAAGTAGAGTGAAAGTATCCTCATGGGCCAAACAAAAAGAGGTTTAGCCCCAACGTCAAATTAATGCATTAATGAAAGGGGTACCAGTGGAAACATCGTCTATCTCTCTGGTCAAGTGGCTCTGCTCTTAGGGAGAGGATCTAAGGATTCTGTGAAAGGGGTTCCCTATCTATGATTGAGCTCTCGCTCTGACTCTTTCTATCAGTCGTGTTTTTGACTTTCTCTCTGAGCTGGATTCCGTCAACTTGCTTGATTCACTAACCTCGTGTTCTCATCCACTTTAAGGTCAGGTCGAAGCAAAGCGTTTTCCTCCCTCTTCCTACTATTCAAATTAAAGGCACTTAATGGGACTACTTTACTTATCCTGGGTGCCTTAAGCATAAGATGAGATTGATTGAGTAGCTTTGCTTGACCGAATGAGAGATTTGGATCCAAGCCCGAACTCATTATTTGGATGGAAAGTCCCCTTGTCCATTCGCCCATGCTGAAAAGCACTCCTTTGCGCAAGGATCGTCCTTACCCTGAGTCACCTAACCGGATAAGTGCTTTCCTGTGCAAATAGCTTGAATAGATGACACTCTCGCTTTCCAGGACAGATGCATCTAGAACCAATCTCGCGTAAAGTCCAAAGTCCATCTCTGGGGCTGAAGTCTTTTCCGCTTGCCATTCGGTTCTTAGGCCAGGCCACGTAGGCACTACCTCCCTTGGAAAAGAAGATCCTTCCACCTTAATCTTAATTAGAATGACTTAATAATATAAGAAGGGCTGGCTGCTCTCCTAAACCTTAATTCAAAAAAGAATGGAGTGGTTTCTGCCCTCCAATTTAGATTGGGGAGCAGCATTCATTCAACCCGTGGTTCTGTAAGACCTGGCTCGCTCCGTCTGACTACGCTCGCTGCTTTCTTATATTGTATGCCGAAAACTCTGATTCCGATTCCTTTCGTACACGAACCCGCGTCCTTGCCTGAGCCAAAGAGTATGAAATAGTAGACTATAGTATAGACTATGGGCCATAAGGACGAATAGACGCTGACTTCCACTTTCTTAGTTGGAATCCAATCCTTCTTATGAAGCCTTTAAAATGGCTTAGAGAAGGCTTTCGGATAGTTGGTACCGGCTCTGGGGAATCGTAGAAAGAATCTCTTTACGGGGGTACAGCCGTGACTAGTTTTGAAGTAGCTTGGAGCTTCCAGCTTCCGCTTTCGGCAGCTAGGCAGGTCAGTAGGCGAGCGGTTCATTTCATTTCAGTAAGTGGTTTAGGGCAACTCGGGTAAGTGGATCAGAGTCAATTCTAGATTTTCGGCACGTTCGAATGATTATGTTTAACACCCTAACGATTCTGTGAAAGGGGATTCATCTGACTTTTGAGCTGACTAAACTCAGTTGTCGGTTAGCGGGTGCAGGTCAAGCGAGAAAACAAGAGTTCCGGTACAACCAGACGAAGCAATAAGAGTTCCGGATCATCCGGGCACAGAAAATCAACTAACTGTAGATGCTATTTTATATGCATTCTGGGATGAAGGAAAAACCGATCTTCCCCACCTCGACTCTCGCTCAACCCGTGGAAAAGCTTCCCGAAAAAGCAAGATAAACCGGAAAAGCGGAACTCGGGGAGCCTTCAGAACCTCAACCGGTTTTTAAAAAATGAAAATGAAAAGCACCTATCCGGGATGAAGACGAAGAAGGGGCCGGGTCAGAAGAAGGAGGTCAATTTCTTTTCACAGAGCAAACCTTGATGAATCCTCCGAAAATCTATCTTCATTCACATCTTTTATCTGTTTGACTCAGAAGGAGGAGAAGACGAAGATACATAAATAACCGTCTTCAGCGCACCAATGGGAGATGGGGAAGGACAAGTGCTGTTGAGATACCGGTTCAACCAAGTGCCCAAGCAGCAACATGTTGATGGCTTGGAGTTCCATATCTCTGAATAGAAGGAGGTGGGCGAAAAAGCCTATTCTGGATCTTGATCCGAAAGTGACGATGCCAAAGGCTTTCGAGGCTTAGACCCAAACTCTGAGGATGACCTGTTAGAAGGAATTCTTGAATCAGAAGCATCGAATGCAAGCTCTTCGGGATTAACCTAACCTGATTGCCCAGGAGTTAACGAGAATACGGTCTTAGGTGCGAAAGGCGGTGTTCGAGAATAGAATCCGATTTGTGTTGATTGCGCATAGCCCTTACTATTCAAGTTATCCCACTAGTCAAAGCATCTAGATCGATTCCTAACAGTTTGCACATGGATAAGCCCAGGAACTGATTCACTACGGTCTTACAGAATGCCCTTTTTGCAATAATAGGCTGTTCCGGTCCCTTTACTAGTTAGCGCTCCATGGGTCCTTGTCCTTTGTTACCTAATTCCCTTAAACACGGTATTATGCGCATCTTTCGATGAGAAGGAAGATCTTATTAGCTAGAGACAGCAGACATGATCAATAGTTACGATATCCCACGAGCAGCACAGAGAAGGAACTGCACATTCACATGTTAGCATGGTTAGCACTTTGCCTGTTTTACTCTGAGCAGAGAAGGAGCTGTTCTCAGGACAAATGCCAAATGCCCAGAATCCACTCTTATTGAATCCCCTGCTGGCTGTTAGGTGCCTAGAATATTGGAAAAAGTGCCTCTTCCGCCTTCTCCTTTTTCAAGCAAGGAAGGGCTATTGTATTAGTCTTCCGGGAAGAAAGGAAAGTAGATCCGGCGCTAAGAAGAGAAAGTGCCCTATCTGCCAAGAGGCTGCTGTCCTGGTCCTGTTAGTACAAATAGGTTGTTTGCGCCTTTTTGTCCTAACTGCGCATTCTATTCCTCTTATTTACTAGGCATGCCTGCTTCTCGTCCATTAACTATGTCAGTTGGTTGCTTGTCCTCTTCTCTTCAATCAGTCCAAGAGAAAATAGAAGAAGGAAAGCCTTCAGCAAAACACCTTAGAGTTTTTGGCTGCATATGCTATGTTCACATCCCAGGTGAGAAAAGAGGCAAGCTATTTGAGAAAACTTAAAAAGGAAGATTCTTGGGTTATTTTACTCAATCAAAAGGCTATCGAGTGTACAACCTAAGAAAAAAAAAACTAATGATCAGTCAAGACGTGGAGTTCGACGAGAACGCTGCGTGGAATTGGGATGAAAAAAAGGTTGAGAAAATCAGTCTCAATTTATTTACAAGAACTGCAGCCATCAATTCAAAGACAAGAACAAACAGAGGATACAGGAGATAGTGAAACTAATCAGCCATCGTCAACACCTTCATCATCACCAAGATCTTCCCCACCTTCAAGTCAGCCATCAACACCTCCATCGTCAATAAGATCTTCTCAACCATCAGCTTCAACGTTAGAGGAATCTTCTTCAGAAAGACCACCAAGAAGAGTGGGGTCACTAAGATCAATTTACGAGTCCTGCAACTTCACAGTCTTGGAACCAGAAAGCTTTGAAGAAGCAGCAAAGCAAGAAGTTTGGGTAAAAGCAATGGAAAAAGAGATAAGAATGATCGAGAAGAACAAGACTTGGGAGCTAGTGGATCATCCGAAGGACAAAGAGATCATTGGAGTTAAGTGGATCTACAAGACAAAACTGAACTCTGATGGTTCAATTCAGAAGCACAAAGCTAGATTAGTAGCTAAGGGCTACTCACAACTACCAGGGATTGACTACAATGAAACATTTGCTCCAGTTGCTCGACTAGATACAATTCGAGCTTTAATCGCCCTGGCAGCTCAGAAGAAATGGAAAATTTATCAGCTCGATGTCAAGTCAGCATTCTTGAATGGATTTTTAGAAGAAGAAATTTATGTGGAGCAAGCAAAAGGCTTCGAGGTAAAAGATAAAAAAGAGAAAGTCTTCAAATTAAAGAAAGCCTTGTATGGGCTCAAACAAGCACCGCGAGCATGGTACAGTCGAATTAACAGGTACTTTACAGATCAAGGATTCAGGAGGAGCGAAAGTGAGCCTACACTATACATCAAGACCCAAGGTGAGACCGAGACTCGAATTCTTTCACTTTACGTGGATGATCTCATCTACACAGGAAATAGTGAAAAGATGGTTCAAGAATTAAAAGAAGATATGATGAAGATATTCGAGATGACTGAGTTGGGCTTGATGCACTATTTTCTTGGCATCGAAATAAGTCAAGAAAAAGAAGGTATATTCATATCACAGAAGAAATACAAAGAAAACCTCCTAACGAAATTCAAGATGTACAACTCTAAGTTAGTTTCTACTCCACTCGTCAACAACGAGAAACTACAAAAGGAAGACGGATCCGCAAAGGCAGATGCTTCAATCTATAGAAGTCTGATTGGGAGCTTACTCTATCTCAAAGCTAGTCGGATGTTTATTCGAAGCAGTGATTGGGCTGGATCAATGGATGACATGAAGAGTACTTCAGGATATGCATTCACACTGGGTTCTGGAGTGTTCTCATGGACATCAAAGAAAGAAGACTCTGTGGCACAATCATCTGCAGAAGCTGAGTACATAGCAGCAGCGGGATCCGCATCTCAAGCTATATGGCTCAGAAGAATACTTGAGGACATGGGCGAGCAACAAAAGGAAGCTACAGAAATTCTATGTGACAACAAGTCAGCAATCGCAATGACAAAAAATCCTGTGTATCACAGCTGGACAAAACACATTACGATGAAATATAACTTCCTACGAGAAGTCACTGCTAAAGGATAAATCGAGCTAAAATATTGCAAGACAGAGAAAGAGCTCGCAGATATCTTCACCAAAGCATTACCAAGAACAAAGTTCGAGATATTAAGAAATATGCTTGGCTTGGAGTAATCAAAAAATGCATTAAGGAGGAGTGTTAGATTAATGCATTTCTTATTATTATAAAATAATCATAGTCGGCTGCTGGTTTTGTCTTGTATGGCGGCAAAACCGCCTATAAATATGTGTTCCTATACATTTGTGTTTGGTTAGATACTGTCCCATGCATGTAATAGATGAGAGTGAAAAACTCTCTCTCTCTCTTGTGTTTTTATGGGCTATAGTGGGCAGCACTAGGGTTACAAATGTTTGCATTTACCATCAGGAAGAATGTACATATCCAGGCATGTGGTCTTTAATGAAAATGCTTTTCCCTTTGAGACTTTCTCTGACACCACTGCTGCTGCGCCAGTGGGGCCCCTCCCTCTACCTATTGGCCCCCCTTCCGGTTCTATCCCAACCGGCTCTTAATCCACCTCCTTCATCTCCACCGCAGCTGTTCACTCTTGAATTCATTCCTTCACGGTCTAATACTGAATTGCATTAAGGTGTAATGATAACGCATATTGGATACTGAGCATGGAAATGGGTGTTAAGGATAAAACAAAAACCAGATGGTTCTCTTGAGAGGTATCGGGCACGGTTGTGTGCTCAAGGCTTCAGTCAGGAAGAAGGCCTGGACTATGAAGAGACCTTCCGTCCAGTTGTAAAACCCACTACCTGGAATGGAGCCTGGTAGTTGCTCTTGCTGTCTCTCGTGGCTGGCCTCTGCATCAACTAGATGTACAAAACGCCTTCAACCATGGTGACCTTGAGGAGGAGGTCTACATGAAGCAGCCCAAAGGCTTTGTTGATCAAAATTCTCCCTTTGTCTGCTTCGTAAAGCAATCTATGGTCTCAAGCAGGCTCCACGTGCCTGGTATATGCATCTCAGCTATTTTCTTTACAGCCTTGGTTTTGTGGGCTCCAAGGTCCTCTCTCTTTATTCAGCACTCTGACTCTCAAACCCTCTATGTTCTTATATATGTTGATGACATCGTCCTCATTGGTTCTCATGCTGGAGCGATTCGTGGCCTCATTGCTTCTCTTGCTACTGAGTTTGCTATTAAGGTTGCTTTCCTTCCTTTGCACTATTTTCTTGGTGTATAAGCATGGCGAGATGATGAGGGTCTTTTCTTATGTCAGAGTAAATACATCCATGACTTGATAAAAAAATGGTTTATGGAAGTGCAAATCCCTAAAAGTCTCCTATGGCTACAGGTTTACAGCTCTCTCGTCATCAAGGGGAACCTTTTGAAAATCCCACACTGTACAGGAGCATTGTTGGTTCTCTTCAGTACCTCTCCTTCACTAGACCTGACATAGCCTTTGCTGTCAACAAAGTATGTCAGTTTATGCAAGCACCTTCTGTTGATCACTGGGCTGCTGTCAAGCGTATTATTCGATATCTCAAGCATACTCTCACTTTTGGCCTTAACAGAAGCAAAAATGAACTTCATCAACTTAGTGCATATTCAGATGCTGATTGGGCTGGATGTCCAGATGACAGACGCAGCACTAGTGGGTACAGTGTCTATATGGGTTCTAATCTTGTCGCCTGGAGCGAAAAGCCACCCTTCCCTTCTTTCTTCGATCAGGTTCAACTGTTCATACCGACTCCACTCGGATTCTTCCAATTCAGCTTCCATGAGTACGCGTAGGGAAGGGATCTCCACTTCGCCCCTCTAGGTCGAGGAGCAGATGAGGTCATCAGTTCGTGGGATTGGATCCTATGGATGTCGAACTCTGCTGGTATCCTCTTTTGATTGAGTCCCCAGTACCTTTCAAATAGAGCCCTTAAGAGCTCTTGTTTTTCTCCCTTCGGGATTTTTTGTCCATATCATTATTGATAAACCAGGCCTCAGTTTCCGACCAGGCCGGGGGAGACTGCTTTCACCCTTGAACAGTCTGCAAACCTTTTTCTCATCCCCCTTACCACAAGGGGGTTTAGGACTTATGTAAACTTCTTCCTGTGGGTCCCCGTTCAGGAAGGCATTTTTAACATCTAATTGGAACAGAGGCCAATCTCGATTCGCAGCAATAGAGAGCAGGAGACGAACAGACTTCATCTTGGCTGCCGGGGCAAAGGTTTCCTCCTAATCTATCACATATGTTTGAGTAAAGCCTTTAGCTACTAGCCTGACCTTTTCCTCCTTTCTCCCATAATTTCATTACCTGAATCTTAGCTCTTCGCCTTTCCAGTCTTCTCTTCCGCCTTCACTTGAAGTGATGGCTCCTTTAGCTTCTTCTGAAGAAAGAGAGAAGGTCAGGCAAATCAGCCATTAAAGAGCCATCGGTCAATCGGGCAGTTCAAGTAGTCTCTGAGAAGAAGAACGGGCCATCATCATTGTTTTGGCATTCCTGTGGAACGGAATTGGATTAGAGAGGCTGCAGCTGGTTCCGGTGATGGAGCCAATCAAGTTCAGATTGAATTTCTCACAAGGAAGTTGGGTTTTTGCCATCTTTCAACTCATTCGACATCCTTTTCATTCGATGTGTTCCCATCCATTAAAGAAGAAGAAGAGACCTTTCTTAGGAGATTCTTCCTACCCTACCTTTTTGTTGTCTTTCAGACACCAGTTCAATAATAAGAAAAAAGAATAGGAAAGGCAAGTCGGAACCTGTCAAGCTCAGTCAGATTCAATTGACCGAGACTGGCGAGAGAGGACTTCTGACTCCTAAAAAAAAAGGGAGGATTCCCGGGTTTCAGTGAGTGACGGGTCGGGCTTACCATGTTTAATAGGAGACCAGCCTAGCCAAGCCAGTAGTCAGAGAGCTTACCACGGGAGAACCAACTACACTAAGAAAGACCCAGGGTGGGGCTCGTTGAAGAAACTCGATGGTCGCATTCTTCTCTTTTCTTTTAGTGGTCTCTTCAAAATAGAGTATTGGATTGGAGTCCAGTAGGGAAATCTCTCAGAGGTCTCACTCTTGCCAGCCGTCTGTCCAGGATGTCTCATTCTCGGAGTGGTATCGTTCTAGGTTTCACTCTCCCCTTTCGTCATAAGGCGTGGTTCTGTCCCCTTCTTCTTTTTGAAGAGAAATATAGGCCTTAGTCTTTAGTCAATTCAACGTCCGCTGTGCTGTGGTAATCAAAAATCCCGAATTTCAATACGTCTTTGTCTTCGTCAGCCCCAAATCCTTTAGTTGAGTACCGACCTACCAACATTGAAAGGATAGTTTTCAAAATCTCAATGTCCTTTAGCCATGTTTTTCAAATACCGAAAATAGCTAGCCGAGAAAAGGTCTGCTTCCAAAGTCAGTCCAAAAAAAAGTCATGGTCATGTTAAATTAGGGATTACCTTGAATGTGGAGAATGCGCCTTAGCTGGAGACCGACCATATACCATATCATGGGTTGTAGGCTACTCTGAAAGGAATGGTGACCCAGCGCGATAGGTTTCTTTTACTAATACAGGACTGGCTTCCTGGTCAAGTCAGCCTCCTTTAGTTTGTCTTACGGACGGAGTGGGCTTTTCCCCAATGGGGTCTAGCTTGAAGGCAAGTAGGCTATTGAGACGCACATAACTACCTTAGCTTACACGGAATGGCTATGGCTCTGGAATGTCTTTTTCTCAAATAGGGTAAAGGCATAGCCCCCCGCGCTAACATAGAAAACTGGTCACAGAAAAGGGCAAAAGAGACGAAGGCCAAAGCATTGACTGAAGAGGGGGGTAAAGAGAGATTCGCCTTTGACTCCTTCTCCGCCTACTGACTGCTACTCGGCCAGATGCTTCCTATGTCATTTAAAAGGGGGATCCAGGTCGTCAACGTACTTTCGAACAGGCGCGGGATCAGGCTAAGATGGAATGGATTTTCCTCTCCTTTTCTACTACTCTGCCCTTCTCTTTTGAATCTTCTCACCCCGCCTAGCTACTTTTTGATAACTACCGCAGCTGCAACGGACAGGATGGGTATGGGTTGGAAAGAAGGAAAGAGCGCAGTCTCCGCTCACTGACTTCAGGACAGCAGCTCCGTAACTGACTTTGACTTAAAAGCACATCTGGCCACTTTCAGTTTCCGATCGCGGAGTCGAAGCTGACAGGCGACGATTGGGAATGTTTTTTCATCTAAAGTTGGTCCCAAAAAAGAAGGAGCCAGCCAGATTGAAAGCGAAGGGAGTTGAAGATAAAGCCCTAGTGAATGAAACTGCAGCGAAAGTCAAGAAAGACGACTCTTTTGGAAGTAGTAGGGTTGAGAAGTCATTTCGCCGGATGCAAAGACTGAAACCAAGCAGCTCGCTATATTTTTCCTAGCATGTAGCTGCCCGTAGCTTATCCCGGCTGCTCTTACTCACTCGATCGCCTTTACCGAAATCACTTTAAAAGAACTCCTTCGGGGAATTAAAAACGATGGAGGATTGGGGAAAAAGATAAGGATCTTGTGTAAGTGAAGAACAACCAAAAAACCGCATCGGAAGAGCGGATCCAATACCCGACTTCTTTCTTTTTAAAACTGAAATAAGGATTACCATGACTCAAAGCAAAAACACTCAGAGTAGAGGGAAGGGAAAGGGGGTTAAGCAGGAATCAATCTGAAAACCTAAATCTTAGTTACGTTAAGTCACGCCGAGAGAAGAAAGAATATAGGACAACTAATTCTTTTGCAGAGAGTGGCGGAGTGCTTCACTTGTAGATCTATTGTAATCGCGAAGGAAATGCATGAAGACGGAGGATTTCATTACCAATATAGGGATTTTGACTATAGACGCTTCGAGATAGACCGCGAAGGAGAAGTTTCTTATAAAAAGAGTTTCCCCTTAACTAATAGATGCTAGTTGGGGGGCCATCTGCTAAACCTAGCCCCAGTCTAATAAAGAGTTGGGGGTTTGGCTCCAGGCTCCAACTCGATCTTGTGGTAGACTGCCCTCCTAGGGGGCACTTGGCAACTCACTCGTGGGGAATGATATCCCAAAATTCCTCAAGTACTCGCTGCACTTCCTGAGAAAGAAGTCGTCTTGGTATTGGATCCGCTCTTCTGTTAGCATGAACATGAATTCTCTTCTATTTGTCTTCTTTATTCTTAAGAAGAACCCCC
>NC_012116.1:292500-320000 GCF_000150535.2 Carica papaya
CGTCGAATCGACTCTACTTTACGATACCATCTTTCTTCTCTTATGAAATTCAACTTCTCCGCCGACAGAGTGCTTCGTTGATTCAAAAGCTATGTCTTTCCCGGTCTTCGTGCTCTTTGGTCATTCTTTGACTCATCTCTTCCCAAGATGGTCAGAAAGACAGGGGGTCCTTTCTTTAACCAAAACCCCTTTTCGTCGGGTTATTACACCCTATGCGGATAACAAGTCCTAAAAAGGCCTCTTAAGCCTTCGTGCCCCATACCCATAGCGAAATGGTTCAGTTCACTGCTCTTTCTGAGTCCTAGTTAGTAAGTCAGCCTCGTGCTCGTTCTATTTTACGTCATTCCACGCTCAAACCTCTAATCCACTCTTTCACCAGCCAATCCATAAGGAAGTTGACTTTGCCAACCCTACCTTCTTCTTTCTCTCGCTCTGAAACCAGGGACTTCCAATCCAATCTCTAGCTCTTTTGATCCATTCGACACGTGCAATTTCTTTTCCGTCGATACGCCCTGCAATTTGCACTTTCATTCCTTTTGTATTGTATTCGCCTGCTCGGTTAATTCAATAGCTTTTTTCATTCGAAACGAAACTCTATTCTTTAATTGTCCAGCTATAAATTCTGCAAGAATCTTAGGGTGTCCATAAGGATTTGCTATTCTTATAATTGCAATGTTGAGTTTTCGGTTCACACAATTAAGTTCTTTTTGTACATTCCTCTGTAATTCTTCGATTCTTTGCGGCTTATCTTCAATTAAGAATTTTGGGAATCCCATATATATTTTGACCTGAATCAGATCGATTCTTTTTTTGATTTCTATACGTCCCTCGACACCCGAGGATATTCTCATTTTTTTTTTACATAATTCTTGATAAAGTCTCGTATTTTTTGATCTTCTTGTAAACCCTCAGAAAGATTTTTTTGTTGTGCAACCCAAAGAGAATGATGACTTTGGGTTGTACCCAGTCTGAAACCAAGTGGATTTCTTTTTTGTCCCATAAGCCTCCACTACTATATGTATCGTGTGATATGACATATTCTTCATATACGGTTGTATCTGCCAATACGATAGTTATATGACAAGTGGGTCTTTTTATCGGATAACTCTGTCCTCGGGCTCGAGGTTTAAATTGGATCAAAGTAGTACCCTCATTTACTTCGGCTTTACTAACGACTAAACTCCTTTCGTTGAAACCCATATTGTGACTAGCGTTTGCTGCTGCCGAATAAAGAAATTCAAAAATGGGAGAACATGCTCGATAAGGCATGAGTTCTAGTATCATAAGTGTTTCCTCATAGGAACGTCCACGAATCTGATCAATTACTCTTCGTGCTTTATGGGCAGACATACATATATGTTGACCTAAAGCGTATACTTTTGTATATTCTTTCTTCTTTCTCTTCCTTATCATAAGGTTCACCTCTCACTAATGAATCTATATAAATGAAAATGAATTTGATTAACGACGAGATTGATTATAATTTAGCGCATGTCCGCGGAAATTTATAGTAGGTGAAAATTCTCCCAATTTATGTCCTACCATACGATCTGTTATATAAACAGGCAAGTGTTCCCTTCCATTATGGATAGCGATAGTATGTCCGATCATTGTGGGTATAATGGTAGATTATAGAAAAAACCCGGGCATCTACCATACCATTTAGGATTTAATATAAATTCAGATTAATGGGCGAACGACGGGAATCGAACCCAAAAATGCCGCTTGCACCTACATTGACCACCACCCCACTGAAAGAAGAAGAGTTTCAGTTTCGACTTTTGCTTCTGAAGTCAGATTTTGATTTTAGCCCTCTGGTATCCCGGCTGTCGCCGACCCATTTCAGGTCACACAAGGCTAAGCTCCTGGGAGAGGACTACCCCACTTGACTAGAAAACCAAAGGGCAGAACGAATCTCTCTTATCTATGAGAATGATTGTCTCACTTTCTCTCTTCCTATTGAAATGAATATCGTTTACTAAGAGAATAGATGAGCTCCGGTAGACTGAACTTCACACTTGACTTTCTTATCGTTCGTCCGTTCCAGGTATTACAAGAAGTATGTAGCTCTTTCTCTTTCTCCTTTCAAGTATTCAATTCCCTTCGTTCGGGTATAGAGTCACATAGCTCGGTAAGAAGTCAGAACTCAGCTACTCCTGAACTTATTAACTCACTAGGGAAGGGTACGAAGTGACTTTCCCCACCATCTTCGGTAAAGGGGTAGCTCGTCAGTACCAGGTGTTGATTTAGTAACGTCTTTCAGTACTCGGACTGAAGTCAAGTACATCAATCGGTCTAAGGGCTCCGCATTTCTGGGCACCTCTCAGTTCAGTTATCCGGAAATGAAGCAGGAAGATCTCTAGATGGCAGCTAGCTTAGAACCCGAATGAATCTCCTTCGCCTCTATCATTTGGCCGAGAAAGGCTTGGCATAATAGAAGAGGATAGAAGATATAAGGGCGCTCCAGCTATGTGCCATTGTCAAAATGGAAGTCTATCACCCTGGTAGAAGATACCTAAGTTTTCTGCTACTTACCTAACCCTTAACTCGCTACTTTTATTCCGCTCGTTCCCTATGGTCGAGCACTTCGTTCATGAGTTGCTATCGCTTTAGCTGTGAGAACTATAACTTAAGCTATCTTCTCGAGTGAAAACTGCTTTCCTTAGGACGAGCTTTTAGGGCAAAGTAGAAAGAGCTTATTTATTCGTCGATAAAAAGCCTTTACTTCAAACAAAAAGGAAAGGATTCCATTCTTCGATTCTTTCTGCCATTTCCCAGATGCTGTCTTTCCTCCTGGCTATGTCATGCTCACTTTTTCAAGGCGAGGCCAGCAACAAGGTTCGAAGGAGTTGTATGCATAACAAGATGTCTCTGACTATGTCTCATCCATACTTGGTTAAAGTTTCTAACTATCCAAAAAGAAGCTATAGAGCCATAACATTTGCCTTCATTGTTTTGGTGAGAGGGGAACTCATGCTAATGGTCTCGGATATGGCTCAGAGTACTGCCTCGCTTAGCCGCAGCTGAAGCCATAGATCTTGCCCGGGATGCTCCCAAGGTTCATCGGTCGGACTCCTCATTGGAAAAAGAATGGCAAAGGGTGGTCTACGATCAGGGCTTTCTTCAAAGGGAGGGAAGGGAGATTTTGACTGGAGCCATGGACCCAAAGTGAGTCTTTTTGCTCTTTCTTCAAGGCATCTAGCTACGGCGGAATCTTTCACTGCAGCACCTGTGCTATAGACCGGCTTAGATCTCGACCTCGGTCGAATGGTTCTCACTTTGGCTACGTCAGAGAGAAGAGGTCCTTACCTCATTCCCAGCATGCTTCACAGCCCTCGATCTTTGAATTCAATGAAAGAAGCTTTCAAAGGACTCCACAAACGAAGAATGATTGGGGCGCAGAAAAGAAGCCCTCCAGCTTCTCTTATGCATCAAAAAGGCTACTTGACCAGCCTACTTCTTCTTCTTATGGGGCAGTACCAAAAAAGATATGAAATAAGGGCACCCGAGTCCCTAACTGGAATCACGGAAAAAGCCTCTTACGCAAGTATACAAAGAGCTCTCATAGTTCAGTGCTAGGATTCTAATTGTACAAAGGCGGGGGCGTGAAGAGAGATTAATGAAGAAAAGAAAGCAAGACCGAAGCATAATTGACTTTAAAAAGAAAGGGGAACGACCTGGGCACTACGGTTCACCTGGGTGCTCACTTGGAAGCAAGAGAGGTCAGAGGCCACCTACAGGGGGTCTCCTTTCATTTTTCATTCCGACAGACCAAGGAAAGGAACTGCTGGAGGAAGTCAAGCAACTACCTAAGGCTTAAAATGAAATCAAATAAGTGGAATCTCATGCAAACAGTGAGGGAGGTGTAGATTCATTTCATCATATCAAAGAAGATCAATTGAATAAGAGGGGAAAGCACGACTTCACCGTGGGTACAAGATGGAAAATCATGCATTGCATGGAAAGCCCAAGAAAAAAAGAACGAGGGGAAGAAGCACTTTGCTAAGGCGGGGAGTAGGCGGAGTGAAGTCAACAGATTGAATCGTCTGTGCACGAATCGGATGTTGCAAGAGATGGAAAATCGAGTTTGTGTTCCGCGATTCCTTTTTCTCTTTTGTTTGTGCAACTTTCTTTCTCCCATGCTTTCCGTTGGTCAACAACCAACCACAACTCTCTATAGTTCTTCACTACTCGTACAGGCTTGACGAAGTTAAGCTGTCTGTAGGGAATCATTTTTCTCAGAAAAAGCAAGAATGCCTCAACTGGATAAATTCACTTATTTTTCACAATTCTTCTGGTCATGCCTTTTCCTCTTTACTTTCTATATTCCCATATGCAATGATGGAGATGGAGTACTTGGGATCAGCAGAATTCTCAAACTACGGAACCAACTGCTTTCACACCGGGGGAACAACATCCGGAGCAACGACCCCAACAGTTTGGAAGATATCTTGAGAAAAGGTTTTAGCACCGGTGTATCCTATATGTACTCTAGTTTATTCGAAGTATCCCAATGGTGTAACGCCGTCGACTTATTGGAAAAAAGGAGGAAAATCACTTTGATCTCTTGTTTCGGAGAAATAAGTGGCTCACGAGAAATGGAAAGAAACATATTCTATTTGATCTCGAAGTCCTCATATAGCACTTCTTCCAATCCTGAATGGGGGATCACTTGTAGGAATGACATAATGCTAATCCATGTTCCACACGGCCAAGGAAACTCTGATAAGGAATGACAAAGGAAAGGGAAATTTAGGCAAACAAGAAATTGATTCGTCATGGTAGAGAAGAAAAAGAGCGCACGGACCGTAGTATGATCGCTTCGGATCAATGTCCCCATAAGCAAGTAGAAAGAAAACAAAAAAACAAGATGCTTTACCCATTATTTACTTGGAATCATAGAATAGTAAAACGATGGTATATTCCATTCCTCTTTCTTTTGATCTTTTTCTTTATATTTGACCATCTTTTATTTGTCTACTAATCGGAGATTCTTTTCATCTCCTTCTTGCCAAACTCCAATCCATGATCCTCAGAAAGTCTCTCTACTTCCTATTAAATAGGCTCGGATGGTGTGTGTGGGGGGGGGGGTCTCCTAGTTGCTATAATTTGATCTAATCTTTTTGATAGCGAGACCTGGGGGAAGACAATGATGGCTCCGTCAGGAGCTTACTCCGCATCAAGCTCGGGCGAAAACCAAGCGCCACTAAGCGTGCCGGGCGAAAAAAGTGCCTCTTCGACCGAAATGGGGATGATCATTTAGTTGGCCCCCAGCCCATCCGGTCCGGAAAAAAGATTCGATATACCGGATAGCCCTCCCCTAGAACTGAACGAAGTCTTCGATGTCCCTCAGAGTCCCGACAGTGAACCGCTCGATCTATCCAATGAATCGGACCCTCGGGTCATTGAAGACTTTTTAATCCAAAGGTCGAAAAGTGAGGTTCACGCTCAAAAAGAGGAGTTGGCCACACTTATCGCTCCTCTGATAGACGAGAAGGCCAAATCCTTTCCGTCTATCCGGAAAACTTCCAACTGCTATGGAATTTCTTTTTCTAATCATTGAGAAAGTAGTTCCGATATAAAAAAAGGCCTACTCTCCTTCTGCTACACGCAAGGACCTGGCGAATCTCAAGCGTCTCTTATCACGTGCATGTTCTTCAGCACGGCACGACGGCAAGGGACAGATGAGTATTCGCAATGTGATCCGGTACATTCTTGAGGATCTCGCCGAAAGCGCCTAAAGTAGCCTTATCCGCTTGAGTGCTCCAGTCCTGCGCTGCTCCCGGCCAAGGATTCCTCCGCTATCTTTGATATAAATGATGGCCTTTTTGATCTCATCCGTATTCCAATCGAAGAAAGAAGGTCAATTTTCCCACGTAGTTCGTCGGTCAAACCAACGATTCTCTTCTCAAAGGAATAGAGAGATCTTTTTGACTTCTATCAATGCAATGAAAGAACCATCCCTTCCTATTTGTTTGTCCTGTCAGATAGAAAGCTAATTTGACCCCAAAGAGCCCTTCTTTACCACTTTAGGGGGTGGGGGTGAAGGGGGGGTTTACATACAACCGAGGCAAAGTGGTTTATGATTGAATCTCAGAGGCATTCTTCTCATTTGGTAGATCCAAGTCCATGGCCTATTTCGGGTTCACTCGGAGCTTTGGCAACCACCGTAGGAGGTGTGATGTACATGCACTCATTTCAAGGGGGTGCAACACTTCTCAGTTTGGGCCTCATATTTCTCCTATATACCATGTTCGTATGGTGGCGCGATGTTCTACGTGAATCCACGTTGGAAGGACATCATACCAAAGTAGTACAATTAGGACTTCGATATGGTTTTATTCCGTTCATCGTATCGGAGGTTATGTTCTTTTTTGCTCTTTTTTGGGCTTCTTCTCATTCTTCTTTGGCACCTGCGGTAGAGATCGGAGGTATTTGGCCCCCAAAAGGGATTGGGGTTTTAGATCCTTGGGAAATCCCTTTTCTTAATACCCCTATTCTCCCTTCATCCGGAGCTGCCGTAACTTGGGCTCATCATGCTATACTCGCGGGGAAGGAAAAACGAGCAGTTTATGCTTTAGTAGCTACCGTTTTACTTGCTCTAGTATTCACTGGCTTTCAAGGAATGGAATATTATCAAGCACCCTTCACTATTTCGGATAGTATTTATGGTTCTACCTTTTTCTTAGCAACTGGCTTTCATGGTTTTCATGTGATTATAGGTACTCTTTTCTTGATCATATGTGGTATTCGGCAATATCTTGGTCATCTGACGAAGGAGCATCACGTTGGCTTTGAAGCAGCTGCATGGTACTGGCATTTTGTAGACGTGGTTTGGTTATTCCCATTTGTCTCTATCTATTGGTGGGGAGGTATATGAAGGAACGAAAGAGTGGATTAAAAAATGAAAGCTCGAAGACAAAGAGAATCGGGCTTTTCCAAAGAATTACTGCAGCTTTCCCACTCCCTTTGATTATCATATACAAAAAAGTGTCTTCCACTTTCCTACCAAATCTCTCTTTATTCTGGCACATAAATGAAGGGATCGAAGAGATTATGGCAGATCATGTTCACCAAGAAATGACCCGAAATTGGATCTTGGTCTATTTGAGATTGTTCCTTTTAATCGTAATCAAAGATGTTTTCTTGTCTCTCGTTTCTTTTCTGAAAAAATGGAAGAACCTAATGGATCGAACTCATCCTTGGCTGCTACGAAAGATATCGGCCTTGCGTTGCGGAAGGAACGTTCTGTTCTCTTTTGAGTTGGAGGCAAGAGCTCTTTCTTCAATAAAGGTTTGGAACCCTCAAGCAAGACATGATCTACATAATAAGACATCATAGCGCCTAGAGATAGAGGTATGGTTCATCGCCTTACTTATCCAAGCGTGTTGCCGGATAGTCGGATATGCCGTACTCTGATTTTGATGAGGTTAGGAACCATTTGCTCTTACCAGCATTGCTCATTATTAGGTAACGCATTCCCCTTTCTCGATTTAAAGGTTAGGGTGACACGTTGTCGCTTTCGCGAAAATAATGAATGATATGGAGTCATGCAAGGAGCGCGCTTTCTTAATCTAATAGAAAAGGGGTTTTCACCATCTATTTCTGCCCGAACTCTTCCTTAGTTTCCCTCCTAGCGAACGGGGAAAGCTTATCCCTCACTCGCATTCGCCTAATCGAGCAGAACGCCACTCGGCGATCATCTTACAACTGGTCCCACCTATAGTTATAGTGTCGAACACACATAAGTATAGGTTTTCTTGTCCTGTCCTTACGACGGTTGTCAAAGACCGGATCTTTGCACTTCGCGACCCTATCCGAGTATGGGCTTAGTGCAAGGCCTCATAGAACAATGAAGTAATGTATCCATACGAGCTCCGGCCCGCAGCAGCTCGAATAGAAAAGAAACCTGTTCATTTATGTTACCTGTTGTGGACCTTCAACCTTTCACCTTTCATAGATCTGAGAAAGGCGGTTTTGGTTTGGGAAGTGACGTTGAGACTGGGCACCTACGATAAGTAAGAAAGAAAGCAAAGGGAAATCGGAGGAGTTAGAGCAGGGAACAATGGGCATCCCTACCTGGAAAACAAAGAGTAGAGTGACGCGAAGGACCCTCCATGAACAGAGTCCATGAGCTCGAGAAGAGAAGTCAGGCCTTCGGTCAACCAAGAGAGGGCCAGCCTAATCAATATGTCAGAATTCGTTGCCTTCTTCTTTCGAGCTCATCAGTCAGCTTCCAGTCACCCAACCAATCCTCTTGATCCTGACCTACAGAAAGGGGTGAATGAGGTCAGAGAAGCCCTCGTCTGTCTTTCGGTGACCAGGAGAGTCAGCCGGAGATAGGTCTGTGCTTTCGTCAGGGGGTAGCTCGTCAGTACCAGGTGTTGATCAGTCATCCAAAAGAGAGGGGCTCTGAGGACCAGTTTGACATCTCATTCAAGAGAGAGTGAGTCATCGATCCAATTCCTATGTTCACGGAGGGGCCCGAAAAAGAGAGTGAGTGAAAATGATGCACTACACGGACGCCATTTGGACCCTACGAAAGCAAGCCCCGAGCTGGTCCGTACCAACCAAGAAGATTGGCTTCATTTGTCATGTTGAGGGCTCAGAAGAAGCTCATGTTGGAAAGCAAGCATGTGCAAGAACCAATCAGGATACAAATCCTGAGGTCTTCCTGGATGGATTGACCTACGACTGATTGACTCAGGCCCTTTCTCACTGACTTCTTCCTTCATTCGGAGAAAGAAGTCATCAGGAATGGAACCAGTGGAAAGTCGTATGCAGAAGAGAAGTGAAAAATGGGCAAAGACGAAGACTTTGGAAGCGAAAGATGGACCGATTGACGCTCTTCCAGCCCAGCTGCTGTTTATTGAGCTCAAAGTGGATGAGAGAGAGCTTCTTTTTTAGATATCCCCACAATTAGAGCTATTAGATGATAAGAGATTTCGCGTCATGGAACATGTCCAGGTCTACCAGAAAGAGCCCGTGCATTCCAAAAGTCACTCACAAACTGAACATCCCTATCAGACACTATGGAGGAAGGTAAACCATGCAGTTTAACAACCTCTCTAAAGAACAATTTAGCCACATGTGAAGCATCGGTTGTTTTACTACAAGGAAAGAAATGTGCCATCTTAGAAAACCTATCCAATAGAGCGAGAGTCTTATCCCTTCCAAAATGACCAGCAAGTCCACCTGCATGCATTTCCCAAAGACGAGAATCTCTAAGTGACGTACGAGGAATGCATAACTTAGTCGCTCTAAACAGATAACCCTCACGAATAACAAAGTCAACATAGTCTCTACGGTTACCATCCCTAACCTCCTGATAAATGAGACCAAAATCAGGACAAGTAGAATACTCATCCTTCATCCTATCAAAACCTATCACCTGTGCACTCATCATCTGAAGGACGGTAAGTACCCTACTAAGAGCACCAGCTACCTTATTCTCTACACCAGAACGATGTTTGAGAACAAAAGAGTACTCGTTAATGAACTCAACCCACCCTAGAATTTCATTTCTTTTGAGAGTGCAGATATCTCAATGCTTGGTGGTCGGAAAACAGAACAAACTCTTGAGGTAATAATTCCTCCAATGGCGAAGGGACTGGACCACAGCATCAAACTCCTTATCATATGTATAAGACTTCTGTTTAGCCTCATTGAGTTTTTCACTAAAGAATGCTATGGGATGCCCTTCCTGACTTAAGACACCCCCTCTTCCTATTCCAGATGCATCACAAGCAACCTCAAAAACTTGACTCAAATCAGGATGCCTCAAAACAGGTGCTTCAGTCATCTTTTGCTTAATATCACTAAAAGCCCTAGCAGCCACAGTAGTCCATTGAAACTCCCCTTTCTTTAAACAATCTGTTATGGGAGCCATAATAGTACTAACCCTCTAATGAATCTCCTACAGAAAGTGGCTAAACCATGGAAACTACGAACCTCAGAGATAGACTGAGGGTTCTGGCCACTCCCTAATGGCCCTAACCTTTTCAGGGTCGGCTGCAATACCTTGCGCAGAAAGAATGAAGCCTAAGAAAAGCACTTGAGATTGCATAAAGGTACACTTCTGAAGGTTGACATACAGTTTTGCTACCCTAAGAGTCATGAAAACCTGACGAAGATGATCTAAGTGCTCCTCTGTAGACTGACTATAAACCAGGATGTCATCAAACTCAGAATTTGCCTATGAAAGGGTGCAAGACATGGGTTGGGTCATAACCCTCATAAAGGTACTGGGAGCATTGGACAATCCAAAGGGCATGACTAACCATTCATACAATCCATCTTGGGTCTTAAAGGCGGTTTTCCATTCATCTCCTGGCCTAATACGAATTTGGTGGTAACCACTGCGCAAGTCTATCTTGGAGAACCAACTAGAACCAGCCAACAAATCTAACATATCCTCAAGCCGGAAACCTATACTTGACGGTGATTTTGTTGATGGCTCTACTATCTACACACATCCTCCAAGATCCATCCTTCTTAGGTGTCAATAGGGCAGGTACAGCACAAGGACTAAGACTATATCGAACAAAACCTTTCGCTAGAAGCTCTTCCACTTGCCTATTTCACTCAGCACGCTCCTTAGGGTTCATCCTATAATGTGGAAGGTTAGGCAATTGAGATCCAGGAACTAAATCAATAGCATGCTGGATATCCCTCATGGGTGGTAATTCACTAGGAAGCTCATCAGGCATGACATCAAGGAACTCCTCTAACAACTTACGTACCTCGGGAGGGAAATCATACTTAGACTCAGTGGAATCTGGAAGAGTCTCCCTCGCTACAATAGCTAACCAGCGTCTACTCCTCTGCCCTTCCCTTTCGAAGGCTCTATGACTCAAAATGTGAGGACTTTTCCTAAGGGGAACCTGAGGGGAAGATCTACGCTTGGGCCTCTTGTCTTTTCCTGAGGGCTTGGCAGGTGTCAAGATAATGTTCTTGCCCTTATACTTAAAGACATAGGTATTCTCCCTACCATGGTTAGTCACATCAAGGTCATAAAGCCAAGGGCGTCCGTTAAGGATATGAGTGACATCCATGGTAAGACATCATAAGAAACCTCATCCTTATAGTCACCTAAATGGATTGGGACAAGACACCTCTCAGTGACAGGTAAGGTTGTCTTATCTACCCAGGCTACCCTAAAAGGCTGAGGGTGTGGCTCTACCTTAAGGTTCAATCTAGCTATAGCGGACTTAGAGACCACATTCATGGTGCTTCCCCCGT
This sequence comes from Carica papaya, assembly GCF_000150535.2. Next base: position 303,742 of record NC_012116.1, read on the forward strand.
CAATGACCAATTTGCAAGTTCTCTCACCACATTTAATGTAGGTGTGGAAAATCTTTGTGCGCTTCCACTCATCATTGTCAACAGCTGTAGACAAAATACACCTCACAACATTGACATGGTGATCATCAACCTCAAGAGCATCTCCCATCTCATCCTCATCCCCAAAAGAGTCTAATGGGTCCACAACTTGATCCTCTCTTTAATGAGGTCGCCTCACTCATGTTCTAGGGCTAGGGCACGTTGAGGACAACGAGCAGCTATGTGACCCCTATTATGACAGTGATGACACGGAATGGAAGAACCATTAGAACGGGACTCACTAGAGGAACCACTAGGACGAGGATTATAGGAAATGGACTCTCTATTCCTCGCAGTGCTACCCCTAGAGGCTGACTGAGAGACGGATCTAGACTGACGTGACTCTCCTGCCTGTGACGTCACACGTCGAAGAGAGGGGGACCTAAGGTACTTTTTTATCTCTAAGGCCTTGTGATAGGCCTCCTCTAAAGATTCAGGATTGTAAAGTGAACCTCCCTCTGTCTGTCTACCCTCAGTCCATTGACGAACCTACTGACTGTAATGAATGGCTCTTCATCAATTTCACACCTAAGCATAAGCTCTTCAAATCGAGCCAAATAGTCAGACACACTAGCAGTCGATTGCCTAAGATTTAACAACTGTTCAACCAATTGACTCCTATAGTAGGTGGGGAGGTCTTTTTCCTTCAACTTCTGCTTCATGACTGCCCACTGAGTGATGGGTGGTTCACCTAGACGCCCTAAGTTGCGTTGGACACTCTGCCAATATTTCTTGGCGGATCCTATTAACTTCATCTTGGCAAAACGAAGACGCTCTATGTCAGACATGCCATACCAATCAAAATAGTCCTCCATGTTATCCAACCAATCTGTGAAGATATTAGGGTCCAACTTTCCATCATATTCAGGGGCATCAACTTTGACTCTCCGTCGTCTGTCTCCTAAATCCTCATGACCATACAACGGAGGTTGTGGTGAACGCCTGTTGTGTCTATCTGGAACCTGCGCATGGGGTCCGACTGGAACTCTATGGTCCTGTCTATGCTGAGGCCTAGGGGTCCGCTGGAATTCTATGGGTTGGTCCTCAGGAAAATGATCACCATCATCAAGTGGGGACCTAGGATCTAAGGTAGGAGGGAGATCACCATCAGGGGGAAATCTCACAGTTGGTCTAGGGGTTGCGTGACTCATCCTATTAGGGGCACCGTGTGCCCCAGGAGTGGGAAGTCTTCCTTGCACTGACCCTATAGAATAAGGGGAACCATTTAACTGCCTGACTGACTCCTCATAATCCTCTCCTACAGGGCGCTTACCCAAGTCTTTCAGGATTTGTGAAAACTGCTCATTCCGTTGCTCTACTTTAACCTCGAGACTGTCCAATTTAGGGTGCATGGTTTGGTTGTCAGTTTGTGGAGTGGGAGGGGTCTCGTTTTCCTTATTTGGGGCCATGGTGCAATGCAGTAAATGAATGAGGTAATGCCGAGCAAACTTTAATTGCAGGAAGTAATGTGAATAATACACTCCTATGATGCGCACAAGCAAGAATTCAGGGATTCAAAGAGAGTGCTATGCCAAAGTTGTATGCAGGTATGGGGAACTAGACAATGATGAGAAGCTAGGCTAATATGCAAACGGGGATAAAGAAATGGAATAGAAAATGACAGATAATCAAAAAGCAATCATACAGAATGCCTGCTTCATGCAAAAGAAGCACTCAAAAAGACCATTCAAAATAGCGCAGGAAGTAGTACGAGTGAGCAGGCTTCTAAGTTAGTTGCCGAAACTGTAGCAGAAGTAGCAGAGGCAGCGCAAAAAGAAAGATCCTTGGAAGAACTAAGCAAGCTACCGAAGCAGAAATCCATAAGCGAGGTAGCTGTATTGGTGGGAACTCTCGTATTAGCAGTTATCCTGACAGTCCCCGCCACTAACGGAAGACGGACTAAAGGAGAGGAGCGAAAGGAAACAAAAGAGATTCCCTTCCGATGGAAGAGAGGGTACTCATTGCCGAGCTAGGGAAACTCAAGAGATGCCTGTCGCATGCGTGCTTGATATTTGAGATGCGCTTCCCTTGACATGGAAGGTACAAGATCCTTTCCTTACAGGCTGCTCTATCAAAGGACTATCTAAAAAGCCGGAGAGAATGATTGAATTGAAGCCATGTCTCCCGAGAGAAGGTGTCCCCAAAAAGTACATATAGCGAAAACCTCAATAGTCAAGTATTGAAAGTTGAGTATATAGCTCAATAGGTTCATCTTCCTAATAAGAGAATAGACTAACAAACGAACTACTTGCGATAGTAGAGGGGAGCCCCCAAAGGCTCGGAGACCGGTGGGACTCGGGAAAGTCATGGATACGTTTGGGTACACTAAGGTAAGTCAAGAGTAGAATATTACCTAAATCTTTCTGTCTTTCTTGTGAATCTGTTGATCCTGGATTACAAGTAATTGTGGTCACTTTCTGGGGCTCTTAAATGCTTTTTTTTTGATGATTCAGATGGCAGCTTCTTTCATAGGAAAGTGGATGTGATCTACTCTTTCGAGAGAAGTAGGGGTAATTGCCATTTATTAACCGATCGAAACGAAGATACAATAATTGGTAGTGGAACATGAGCTGTCTCAGAAGTAGTGCCACGAGGCCTTGCCTTGCTTCGCTTCGCACCTTGGATGCTGCATCATTAGATAGGATGTCTCTTTCTTTGATCGTTCGCGCACAAGAAGTCCGTACAGGCTGAAGAGGCACTTTTTCTTTTAACGTAAGCTCTGACTCAACGTTGGGATTCCTCCTTTTCAAGTAGTTCTTTCAGAATCTGTTGATACGAGATTGAGATTCAACCGATAGCAGATAGATTAAGAAAGTGCAGTCGATGTGACACAATACAACGACAAGCGAATCTGCTCTAATCTCACGGGTGGGTACTTAACTGGAGAGAGGGATCTGCGCTAGCCTATGAAACTCTACCGAAGCCTATGTGTTAAGGATAGAGTCATTTCACCGATACGGATAACCGACTTGAGGAAGAATACCACGCTTCTCTCGATTGACTAGCTTGATGCGGAGGGGCCGGAACCCGCTTTCTTCCAGAACCAAGAGTTCTAGTTTTCCTAAACCAACGGATCATCTTTCTCCAGAACCAAGATCTTCCCTTTCTCACAGCATTTTCGGAGCAGGCCTTTAAGTGCTTTCTAGCAGCCGTGGGAGGAATAGATTCGGTAGTGAGGGAAAGATCGATTGAGACTTCATCATACCTGAGGGTTGCCTTCTATGACCTTCTTTGTCTGGGCAGTTAGCTATGAAAAGCAGCAAATCCTTTAAAAAGAAAGAGAGAACCTTAATCCCCTCTTTCTACCCTAATTCATGCCAATCACTCTCCTTCCTTCTTCAGTCGACTTAAAGCTGGAAGTCTCAAGTAAAGTCAGCCCTAGGCTATGGTCACTAGCCTTCGTTTCAGGCTTGCTTCCTTCAAAAGGGAGGATTCCTATTGCTTTTTCAGACGAAATTGGCAGCTTGCCCACCCTAGCCCTTGCCTAGGTTCTTGTTTTAGCCAGGTCCGAGTCCTAATCCAGCGGCTTAAAGGGTAGCTTCCGTTCACTTCTTTGCCGTAATCTGATCTCAAATGCCAACAATCTGAGATTGCCTGGTCTTCCTAACATGGGTATAAGATCTCTACTATACTAGACTATAGGGAAAACCTGTTTAAATAAGTATGCCTTTAGTCAGGAAGTCATTCTAATATGCGCAAGAAAGACTCATAGCACAGGAAAGAGACTGTTTTTCGATTCCATGTGGTTGAATAATAGAAGACAAAACAAAAAGAAATAAGGAGTGCTCGTGGATGGTGTGCCACAAAAATCTCCTCTCCTATCTTTCGACACCGTAAGCCCTTTAGAAAGTAGAAATGGAATTGCTCGCGGCTAAATATGAATTGAGACGAAAGCTTTACGCCTTGCTGCACCAATATCTATCTGAGATAGCCACGACTTCGACTTCGTCGACTTATGCTTTTTAAATAGCTTTCCCTTAGGCGGGTCTTCGAGCTTTCTATTCCGGCAGGGCAGTTGTTTTAGCCTCCGGGCCGCTGGAAAGGTCGTCCCTTTACTCTCTTCCTTACGTTAGGACGGATACTGAACTTCGTTACCTTACGAGGGCTCATTGCGGTATGCAAGAGTTGCTTTGTGGCGGGCCTGGTCAAGTAAGTAAGCAGTGAGATGAACCAAAGCACAAGCTATTCATAGCATGAGACATGACAAGTCCAAGCTTGGAAATACAAAGAAAGATAGAATGCAAGCAAGAAATCACTAACGGATGAATGGGCGATGTTCGCTATATAACGACAGAAAAGACGAATGTTAGGAAGTTAGATAAAGGACGAGAAAGAGCCTTAGAAGGACTTTAGCCTTAGTTAGAAAAAGATAGGGCATGTCCCGAGGTCAGTCAGGTCTTAGCCTGAAAGATAGAGGGTTAGGAAAGTTCAGCTAGTTTGAATTAGTTAGGAGAAAAGGTTCATTTGCTGGGCTTAGCCGTTCCGTTAGAGACTAGTTACTAGTTAATCATATCCCTTCCTCTAACGAGGTTCTTAATAACTCATTGATAGTGGGCATCAAGTGATTGAAGGGAGGATGCCAAAAGAGAAGGGCGGACACGAAGGAGCGTCTTCAATGAGACCAAGGGCAGTGAGGGCGATCGGAGTGAAGGTTCGGGTTGGCATATCAAAAGTGTCAGGTTCGTCTTTCGGGTTTCTATATCATAAGATAGGCCATGCGTCATAAGGGCACGATAGCGCACCTTGATGTTAATAGACATGGACGGTCTTTCTCAACTTTGTCATTTCGAAATGTCAATTCTATTAGGGGGGAGCAAAGGCTTACTGGTGCTTTGTTTAGGGACGGGAGCAACTCAATCGCGGGTTTCATCCCACGGTCAATCAATCGCTGGGTGAATCTCTTCTTCGTTGAATCCTACGGTTCGTTCAGTAATGGATTCCTCAGAGATTCTATCACGCACGGTTCATCATGGGATGGATCATAAGTGGGCTCATACGCATAAACTTATCAACTCAAAAAATCAGTCTCGTAATAGCAACTCAGTCTGCCAAACAGACAGGATACTCAGATTCCCAGTACAGTCCACATGAAGCTTGTTCTCCTTCCTTTTTTGCTATCTAACGAGTGCCATTCTAGATTCTTTCTAGTTTTCGTGATTGAGGGTGGTGGGTGGTTAAGACCTTTCGCCCTAAGGGCATGGGCAGTGGGTTGGTATAGATAATGAAGTTTACCTATGAAGGCGCAATCCGAAGAATTGCTTTGAGGCTGACTATTTTGTTCAATTATGAAGGAAAGTGAGTGATGGCGTGAGACACCATGTTCAGAGCTTCTTCGTTGAATTTGAGCATGCATGTCTTTCAGTCTGGATCTACAACAAAGTAGTTTTATTTCATGGACGGAAGAGTCTCGCCGCTTCACCAATCAAAGAATGGGTGGGGGCGAGTGCAGTGAGGTGATCTTTTTCATATCTTTCTTTTCGGATTGGTTTCGTGTGAAAGAAGCTCTTCCACTCTCGTGAAATTAGAACTATCCCGAGGCGATCGAAGTGAGAAAGGATGGCATCTTTCTGAAACCGGGACGGGCTAGCTAGACCAGCAGCAAAAGGCCTTCAACAACCAGAAGGAGGGCCCCCCCAACACTCCAAAACCTTCTAAAAGCCCAGAACGTTGAGGTCTTATAATTATAATGAATCCGGAGAGGATAAAAGGCTCGTTTGGAAAGCCCTAATTTTGAGCTTGTAATGCATGTTACCTTACCACGACAGATTGCTTGTCGGGCTCCAATCACCTGCAAAGGGCTTGACTCTTTCATAGGTCGAGATGATTGGAAGTCAACTTCCTTATGGATTGGCTGAATATAGTCCACTCTCGACCGATCACTCGAGCTTCACTTCGTCTACCCTAAGAATGTCGTGGCGAAAAAGGCTAAAAAATGAGAATATAGACAGATGGCATGGCACTGATAATATCAAAAAGGGAGAAAGATATCAATGCAGCCTCTCATTTCACATACTTTTGGTGGTAAATCAAACTTCTCCTCAGTTGTCGGCTAATTGCTACTTTGAGGCATAAATCTCCTAAATGTCAAGCAAAGAAAAAGTGATTTTCTAACTTTCGAGCGTGATGTAGCTACATTCTACAAAGTTCTAGAATTCTCTACAAGACTGACGCATATACATGAGACAAGTAGAAGAATCTAGAGAGGTCCATGTGTGCGTCTGCGTGGCGCCTTGTAAGCGATGTCTTGGCGGGCCGTGACAATGAGAACTGGCAGATTATGTCACACTAGTCTTTTTGGCCTTATACCTCCTCCTTTCAACAGGAAGCATGGCAAATAAGTAAGTTATGGATGAGACTCTTATTAAGGATAGAGAAAGAAGGGGCAGACCTGACGGAGGAAAAATCACTACTGTGGCAAGCCCGTCATAGCTTGAAAAAAGAAAGAGACTTATTGAAAGCTAATACCAAGTTTATGGAAGGCATAAGAGTGAAGCGCTTGGAATAGAGCATCAGTATGGCACCAAAGCCACTCATCTCGTTCACATCAATGGACTTTTTAAAAAGTTCTCGAAAAAGAGACTTTGACAATAACAAATCGTATTTTGATAGTGAAAAGCATGCATGGATTGAATTGCGTGAAACCTTCCCACGAAGACAAATAGCCAGATCCGAATCAGCTTCCAATTCGCCTTGGGACTCGCGGTCGAGCGTTCTTCGGACGTCGATCAATCTATCACTCAATCCCTCAATCGAGAATTCGAAAGTACCTATGACTAGCTTAAGTGAAAGATCAATCCTTCCTTGTGATTAGGGATAGGGTCTATCCCCTATCTAAAATACATGGTGCACTTCTCCCTGCGAGGTTGTCGTTGCGGCCTTACTATCCGCCAACTTGGCTTTGCAGTCCTTTATGAAGTGGCCAGTCTTGCCACAACGGTAGCAGCCCCGTCTCTTCGACTTTTTCTGAATCTGATCCTTCTTTTCAGATGACTCTCCATTCTGCGAACTCTTTTCTTGCCTTTTCGAGTTGGGGTTAGACTGACTCTTTCCTCGACCAGCAAAGAACGCCTCCTCTTCTTGCTTGATCTGCAACCCAGCCACTTGCTTCACCAGCGACTCTTGGTTTGCCAACAAGTTTTCGAGTTCAAGAACGGATGGCAGCTCTTTCACTTGGTGAATTCATTGTATTATTTTGAAAATATACCTGTATCTGTAATCTTCTTTATTTTATAAAGCCTTTCATTCGCGAGGAGCTGGATGAGAGAGAAGACAGTCTCATGTCCGGTTCTGCAGTCGAGATGGGATTGAGAAAGTACCATCAACTAGAAGCCCAAAAGAAGGAGATTCCGTAAACAAGATAGAGGAAGAATGTTTGGACTATCTTATCGAGGCCGTTAAGGGAAGAGAAGGTCTCACTCGTATGGTTGGTTGAGGGGGCTAAGGGCTGGAAAGAGAGGACCAGGCTCACTAAATGGGAAAGAGCTCTTCGTGCTTTATACATCAAAAAGAGAAGGGCTTAGATCAAAAACCCTCTCTTCCTCCGGAAGAAAAGTGCCTCTTCTTTCTTTATCGATAGAATTGGATCCAATTCTATTTTATAGGACCGAGGAGGCATCGGTGAAGGACTCCATAGATAGTGAACACAGATCAATCCACTAGTGCAACTTCAGGCGTCATTAAGCAGCGAAGGAAAAAGAAAGAGGTGACTAAAAGAATTAATAAAAAAAGAGAGAGAAGAGCCCCCTAAGAAAGAGGAGAATCCGAGAGAGTCATGGGGCGCTAAAGCGTGTGCTTTAGAACGCCCATCATTCTGGCTTTATCGAAATTCTGACATAAGACAGAATAAGGGTCAAAAGCAATATCAGAAGAAAAAGATAGATTTTTCAATTCCTTTCGGGTCAAAAAGGCGGACTGCCGGTGGGGGCTGAGGGGGTGGGGCTTCTTCTGCTTTACAACCGGAAGTTGGAACCTTAGACTTTTGACTTTCGCCAATAGGCTTAGAGTAGGAAAGAGGAAATCCCGATTCCAAGAAAGCAGTTGAGAATAGAAAAAAGTCTGACTCAAGCGGAAGTGGAGCGAAATGCTTCCCTCCTTTGTAGCACAATACGAGGTCTGGTGCGCATAACGGATACCTAGATCTGGCTGGGAAAGTACAATCTAATCTTGCTTAGGTTACATTGGAAATAAGTACTTCAACCATTTTCTTCTTTTTTCAAAAAAGTAGGGTGCGCCACATGGGAGGCTGCGGCTGTTAGCGGAATCAGAGCTCTTGGGTAAGAAGGCAGGGACTGATTTTCTGTTTTTGATAGAGCAAGCCAGGTATGAAATGACTCTTATGATAAGGAGAAGAACTACTAGCCAGCCTAAGCTCTATCATTTGCTTACTTACTTCATTCATTGCCGAAAGAAAGAAGAAAGATAAGAGCTTGAAAACTAGCCTTTTTCAATAAGATATGCTTGCCTACCTCTTTTCTTGCTCTAGAGCCTTCAAACTAAGATAAAGCACTGCCTACGAAGCACTCCAATGGCTGAACTCTCAACGGCTAGAGGAAAGACTCCTACTCCCACAATAGGACTAGGGGCAAGAGCACTATCCAATTTTCCTATAATGTAAATAGTGGGCAAAGCACTTTCTGGTCTAGCAATTGCAATTGGAAAGGCTGCAACAGGAAGAGCTTAACTTAAGACGTCTACTGGCTCGGCTGGCATGACATTGAAATAAGGGGCTTAGCTTAGAATGAACATTGGGTTTGCTCGCTCACTCGATGCGCTTACTACTAGAGCTAGATGGGTTTAGCTTTTCTTCTCCAAGAGGATCAATGGGAAAAGGAATTGAACTGGCTTAAAATCTCAAATAAAAGAGCTTAGGTCCTTTACCTTTGACCTCTCCCTCTTATCCATAGCTTGCTTGAAAGAAGACTGATTTTGCTAAAGAACTAGCTTGCCCATTGGCTGGGAGATTATCTAGCTATTTAGACTAAGGGGAGAGCTGGTCTTACTGTTAGACACGGTAAACATAGGAGAAACCTTATCCACGTTAGGAAGAGTAGTACCGATAGCCTTAGTACGAGTTGGACCTTTCTTATTCTTAGTCCTCTTATGACTCTTATACAAGCTAGCTCTCTTATGCGCTTGCCTCGAATTACTGGTAATGTTATTTAGGCCCTTCTTACTTAGCACTGTCAGATCAAGGGAAGGAATGATAAGAATAGCCTTTGCCAACTCACTCTTATCCTCTTAGTAGAACTGCTAGTCTTCTAAGCCTGTGTAGTTATTTAGTTATTATGCTAGGTAAAAAGGGGAGCTTAATAAAGACCAGTTTTTAACAACAGTTAGCATGTTAGCTCGCTAGTAGTACTGATATAAGGACTTCTTAAACACATATTAGGAAACTCTAAAGTGGGAAGAGCCCCTAAGAAAGAGAACTCCCATTCGATGCCAGAACCGGATGGCCTTATGCAATTGGATAGACTGTCAGAGATTTTCCTTTTACAAGAGATGCTTGCACTTCAACTAATTCCCCAGCTGCCCTAACCTTTTCTGTCTGATGACTTGCTAAGAAACTAAACTTGAGCCCTAGCTTGACGACTCCTTTGATTTGCTTACTAAGCCCTAGCTTACTAGAAAGAAAATTGACTTCGATGGATCATGTGCTTGGGCGGGAAAGAGAAATTCGGACACAAGACAGACCAGTCTATCTTTGTTTGAATGCTGTATTTCCAACAGATCCATCCCTCAGCTCCCTAGGGGAAGAAGGGACCCATGAGCACTCAGAAGATGTTCTCACACTCCAAAAGGATTGATATTTAAGAAAAGTAGACTGAACCCATCTATTCAAAATAGAATCAGGGTCATTACATAAGATATGCCAAATATGCTTCAACACAGATGCTTTGTTCCATTCATGAACTCTCTTAATGCCAAAACCACCTTCCCTAGTAGGACAAGAGACCTGGTCCCAAGCAAGGCTCCAGTGTGCTTTAAATCTGTCTCTTTCCACAGGAAGAAGAATCCGCTCAATGTCATCAAGCAACTTTCAAGGGTAATATGAATATACTTTTACAGTCATTCTGAATAGAAAAAAGGACTGATTTGATCAGCTGTACCATACCAGCATAAGAAAGGCTCTTGCTGGTCAAGGACTTCACTCTGGTAATAATCCTTTATACTAAAGCTTTTGCACAAAGATTTGATCTAAGTGCTCGAGTGAGGGTTGTTGACTCGGCTCGGAATTTGAAGCTTAAGAAGCATTCCTGTGACCTGACGGGCCATATGAAAGGTTTCTTTCTCATCCTTTACAAAGGCATCAAAATGAAAAAAAGGTTTGCCTTTTTCCATTGACGGAAGATTCATAGCTATGAACCTTCCCCTCCCCATTTGCTGAAAGCACTTCCTATAGCGAACCAGGCAAGGAACATCACGAGTAGGCTGGTACCAATTTCTCCACATCAGCAGCAAAATAGGCATCTTAATCTTCAGTAGGAAATTCCTTCATCTCAGATGATGCGGGTAAGGTACACAAATAGCTTTCCATTTCCAGGTAAAATGAGCGGAGACGAGTTTATCAGCACACCCCCCCGTAGTCGGTTCCCTCGGAAAAAGTTGGGTAGAAAGAACGCTTGTAGAAAGATCCCGTTGATCTTCGGGCTGGCCCTTGCCTATGGAAAGAATGGTGTCTCAGAAAGTTGTTGAATGCCTCAACTTCGGATGATGACTAGCTAGGATTAGGATCAAAACACCATGTTGTTAAGGCACATTTTCACCTAATTAACTGAAGCAGATGCAGGATCCGAAGTCTTCGACTCAGGCTCAGACGAACCGAGAGTCCTGTCTATCCTTAGTCACAGCGAAAGACTTCTACTTTTGAGCTAGACCTCTGCCCATAAAAAGAGCACTTTTTGATCTAAAAAGAAAACGCCCACTATAGGATGGACTTCTTGCTCAGTTTCGTGGTCAGAAGATCAACATTCAGAGTAGCATTTTTTTTCAGGAAGATATGCCCTTCTTGGTTCATTCCTGAGTTTTCTTTCGCCCTTTTCCCGCTTAGCAGGCTCGGTATGATATGGTTATTGATTACCATGATCAAGAATAGGGGAAATTAGAAAACAAATGTAAATGTAGGTGCAGATACGAACTAGAAAGCACCATTGCATAGGGAAGGCTTGCTCTGCCAATGAGTAGGCTACACTAGTCTACGGGTACCTAGTCTTTAAAGTGGGCGAGGCTAACACTAAACTTTCTTCTCAAAAAGAGGTCGATCTTCCGCTCTAGATCTTTCAAACAATTGATTTCCATATTGGTATGGTACCCTTTCTTCATAGAAAGGGCATTTGGCTTCCTTCTAAGGTTTCCGGTTGACCGCCTCTAGGACAGCTGCCTTCAGTGAAAGGGGGGAAGGAATGAACGGGAAAAGATCTTGACTCGATTCCGGCAGGAGAAGAGATTGGGGGAGGAAGGGGGAAGAAGTCATACTGGCTAGGATCGATGAGTAAGGGATTTCTTAACCGGCTGATGCATTCCAATTCCCCACCCACCCGGGGGGAAAGATTAGAGACTCGATCTTTCCGATACACCGACTGGAGCGGGTAGGGACGACAGCGATGGATAGACCTCTAAAAACGAAAATCAAGAAAATGGTTAATTAGACCAATCGACAGCTAGGCGCGAGGTTCACTTTCTTTTTTTCTATTTCTTTTCGAAGTCAGATCTTGAATAGGCATCTCGGTCGAAGGAATCCTCTTTCAACGTCTACTCAGTTTGCTATCCTTTTCAGGATCAGGATGGGCCTATCCAAGCACTATGGGATATGAGGTTTTTCCTCGGCTGCACGATCCGATGTGCAGAACTACTGAACGGAAAAAGGATCCTATTCCTCACTCGACTTCCACCCGCCCGGCTAGTTGCATCAAAGGCATTAATTGTTTTACGGAGTTCTTTTCCGAGAGGGAAGAAGGGCAAGCAGGTCCCCAAAACGGTCTCAGAGTACGCAAGTCTGATTTCGATTGGAGAAAGAGGTCGGGTAGGATATCATTCCTACTTGCAGGACTTCCTCCTTAGGAGCCCCTCAGAAGTCCTTGCTAGTTTCGATAGATAGACAAGGATTCTGTCAAGGCAAGTGTCCTGGTTCACCGGAATGATGAGCAAAAGAAGTTGAGAAATATCTTGGAGTTGGAAAAAGCTTTTCACTTCGACCAGGTATTTAGTGATCGCCTTGACCACGGTATTTTGAGTTCTTCCCCGTAAAAGCGCTTTGCTTTAGGCGAAGATCGATAGCGAAAAAGAAATTCTGATTTTGTTAACCATTGGACGATGGGAATGAATACTAAAGAATGGCATGGTACGAGAACGGAGGACCAAGAACACCAACTGAAAGACTTTCCATAAAGAAATTGAGATTCAAAGTGGAGTAGCTGGATTGGAAGAAGTCTCCACGAAAGCTTTTATTGCTGCTCCTGTATTGTATTTGTCCAGAAATTTCTATTCTATTTCTCGTTTCTAAAGAAAGAGACCTGAACCACTTGACATTGATTTAATAACAAGCGTCTACATCTCTGTCTGTGTCGTGCTTAACGTCCGTCAAATATTGCTTACGTGGCATGTCAGTATTCGCTGAAATAAGAGTGAGCATTTAGGACGCAGTTTACTAATCAGTGCTTAATTTCACCCGATGTCCCAGATCGTCCCCACCTAATCTTTCAAGTTTGAGTAGCAGGTTTTACCTTTCATCTCGATCCAAACCTCCTTGTAAACTTCTTTTCTGGCTTTTCTATATATGTGAATCCAAGCGAAATGCGTCAACAAAGCTTCCTGTTGATGCTTTTTTTTTTTTTATTAGAAATATAAAAGTCAAAAGTCTGTCTACTTTGCTCCATCCAAGCACTTTAGCATAGAAGTAGGAGTGCTTCTTTTTAAAGACATAAGATTTTTGTACAAAAATACTGGAAGCGAGAAAGGTCAAATAAAAGATAACATACGTTCAAGATCGATTAAGACGAGAGCCTCTCCCTCATCTGAACGAAGAGCAAAAGAAAGATTCATACGGCCGGATATAAAAAAAGATATGAAAGAACCAAAAAACATTTTTTTTTACTTGGTGCATGACTAGCAAATCCTCATATCATAAAAAATGGATTTTTTTAGTTGTCTTAAAGCGGAAAGAGAATTGGAAGGGAAATATGCACTCCCTGGATCAAGGACTTCTGGTATGCAATAGATGAGACTACTCTAATCTCCTTTTTCTTTTCAAAACCTTGGATGATCACAGGGCATTATCTCACTCTTAGAAAATGGGTGGTCTTCTGATCGGTCTAGCTCGAAAGGTCGTACTGATCCCAGGTGTACCGATAGTGGTCAAATAAGGGAAGACGTGTCACAAAAGATAGAGCTCCATTTTTCGAACCAAAGACTTTGAGCCTGCTTCAGACCAGCCTCCCTCTTGATTCATTCTCAATCTGACTTGATCTTTGTGGACTTAGCCTCCACCCACCCCCGTCCAAGCCCCGGCTGAATCAACACCGACCAGCAAGAAGCCCGTTTCATAGATGGATAACCCTGCTATGCTAAGACGAAGTGATTTACTCAAATAGGCGATAGGCCAGCATTATGGGATTAGGACAGCTCCAATCCCTATCTATTGCGCGTGAAAAGGAAAAGCTCTTTTTATTCCTGGCAAACCACTCCTCTCCCGTCCGATCGAGTCTGCGTCTGCTTCTTTTATCTCCTTCGTTCCCCAGCTTTCAGTGAAGTTTGATTTTCCTCTCGGGCATGTTGGAAGTTTTCTTGTAACGGCTGCTATAGAATCTGCTTTGAATGCTAGCTACGCTGCAAGAGTCAGTTCAGAAACCCTGTCTGTGGCTGGTCCAGTTGGTGAAATGACACCTTCCTACTTAGACAAAGCTGGAAGGATACATCAGCAGCCTTATTCTCCCTTTAAAAAGGGGGAGAAACCGCAGAAAAAAAAAGAACCTACTACTAAAAGATAAGAAAACTACATCCCTTTCCTGCCCTTTCTTTGAACGTTGTCAATGCTGGGCTGGACCCTTTAAAGCAGAGGCGCAGTTGCCTGGAATCTTGGTATGGAAAGGATTGAATAAAGTAGCGAACTCCACACTGACACTTGAAATTGCGTATGAGAAAGAGAGCTAGCTAAGGCAGCCATGCGTCTTTTTACGTCCGAAATGAGATCTAGATCAAGCCGCTAAGGAGCGTAAGCGCGTTTACGGTATCTCTGGGTAGAGGCCTTTTTTTCAGTAACTGTCACAAGTGCAAGATCAAAAGAATTCACTCAACGAGTATGTGATCAAATTATAAAGAAAGATGATACCGAACCTGAGCGCTCCCCCTTCCCTTCGGGGATTCTATGTGCTTGAAGCGATTCCAGCTTTGCCTTTTCAAATTTCCTGCGAAACTTGACTGACTTCGTTTGGCCTTTCACTTTCATGCTCTTCCCCTCGCTCAGTCTTATCCAATGGGGAATTTCATAGAATTCCAATTCTTTTGATGCCAGAAGGGAGAATTCAATTCCATTTCGAAATGCTTTTCGTAAGGCAAGGAAATAACTGAAGCCGGTCTTTTCTTTAAGCAAGGAAGCTAGATAGAGGACGAGTGTTACTAAGCCAGAAGTCAGCCAGACAGTGGCTTTAATTGACTATGTCTTCCGTGTCCTTCTTTTCCTTTTAGCTCAGAGAGGGGCCCCTTAGGGAGCGGGGCTTCTTTTTTAAAAAAGAAAAAGAAAGGGGGGAGAGGGAGTTTCGAGAACAAAGCCCCCGGATTTGAAAGTTCAGTCCTACCCTATAGTGGAGTATCTTTTCCCTATCTAAGCTATATCAACATAGCCAACTAGAAAACTCATCCGCTTGTAAATTCTTGGTGTAATACTCACTTGTAAATTCTTGGTGTCAGAATTTTTCACTGATCAGGTGTGATCAGTTTCATCCGTATAAGAATGAGGAATTCCTCTTCCAACTCGTCCCAGAATGGGCGTTATGGCAAAGAACAAAAAGAAAACAAAAGGAGGAATTTGTCCAATAGTCACAAATGGTGCCTCCACAGGTTGACATCCGATCCAACCTAGTAGTAAGCAATCCGCCAAAAGCAACCAAAATATTCCTTGGTGAATCGGGCGAAAACTTGAACTACGCACATACATACTTTTAAAAAAAGGTAAAGCCAAAAGACATATAAAAACTGGTGCTATTGCGGCTACACCTCCCGATTTGTCAGGTATACTACGAAGAATGGCATGGATCGGTAGGAAATACCATTCCGGCACAATATGAGGCGGGGTGGGCATCGGATTAGCAGGTATATAATTGTCGGGATGCCCCAAAACATTAGGAGCATAAAAAATCCAAATAGAAGAAAAGATAGCAAAAGCTACCCAACCTACTAGATCCTTTACATAAAAATAAGGGTAAAAAGAGATTTTATCCATTTCTGAATGTACACCCAATGGATTATTTGATCCATATTGATGCAATGCGGCCAGATGAAGAAGACTGGCGCCTACTAAAATAAAGGGGAGTAAATGATGAAGACTAAAAAAACGATTTAAGGTGGCATTGTCCACGGAGAAACCACCCCAAAGCCAAGTCACTATGGTATCTCCTACTACAGGTATGGCGCTAGCTAAGCTTGTAATTACTGTAGCTCCCCAAAAGCTCATCTGACCCCAAGGTAGTACGTATCCTATAAAAGCTGTCACAATCATTAATAGGAAGATAACAACTCCGAGACACCAAACAAATTCCCTAGGACTGCTATAACTCGCATGATATAGACCACGAAAAAGATGAAGGTAAACCACAATGAGAAACATACTTGCCCCATTAGCATGCATATAACGGAGCAACCAGCCCCCTTCAACATCTCTCATAATGTGTTCTACGCTGTTGAAAGCTAGATCCACATGAGGTGTGTAATGCATAGCTAAAAAAACGCCAGTCACTATTTGAATGACTAAACAAAGACCAGCTAACGGACCGAACCCCCACCAATAACTAAGATTGCTCGGGGTTGGATAATCTATCAAATGCTGATTAAGTGTGGAGGATATAGGCTGTTTAAGAAGAGAGAATCGTTGGTTCCTTATAGTCATTTCTCTTTCCTATCGTGACTACTCTTGTTCCCCCACCTTTTGAGCGTTCTGGGGCCCTACTATATATATAATATATATATATAAT
>NC_012116.1:325000-367500 GCF_000150535.2 Carica papaya
TGAATCTCGTCTTTTGGGGAATTTCATTAGTGACCTCACCGCGATCGGGATGCTGCGCGAGTAAGGTTTTTAATTCCTTATTTGAATAGTTAGATTTTGACTGAAACTACAACAAAGGCTTGGGCTTGCTGACCCACGCATCTGAGAAGGAAGATCTAGTGATTTCTGCAAAGGAAGAAGTTGGAACAAAAGATGCGAAGGTTCGCTTATCATGTAAAATAAATCCAAGCGCCAGCCTTTTCGTATAAACCACATTCGTAGAGTACGGTTTCCACCATAAAAAGGGGAAAGAGCAGTTAGCGACCAGAGAGACTACTTCTCAGGCACGTTCCTGACCTCGAAGAGGTGTGGTGGAGTGACTCGTAGCCCCTGTCACCTCCGTAATGGCCCCTTACGGAGTAAGAGCTTCGCGAGGCGGGATAGGGCTGACGCCTCCGCATTTCTTGCATAGGCCCCATCTATGTATGGAACCAGTGGGCACGCCCTCAGTTAACCCTCGCTGCAGGCTCTTGCGGGCAGGTCGTAGTTGGATATGCGTATACCCTTCCCTAAACGGGGCCTGACCACGTGCAGGCTGGGCTACGCTAAACCTGCATTGACATACTTCAAAACTGCTTTTGAGGACCTCTTCCTTAGTATCACCGCACGCCCAGGTTACCTTCCCACTGGTAGTTGGTTCCTGCGAGGTACACTACGCCTGTAGTACGGAATCAATCAGAGGGAGTATTATGTTACATATCTCATGGATTATAGTTCCATCGTTGATGAATGCCTGTTCAAACGAACCCCGCCTTGAGTTCTCGTCTATCTGTACTTTAAAAACTACCTAAAGAGATGGAAGCGATGTGCCTCAGGGACTTGAAAGAAAGTTCTTTAACCAACCCAGTTCAGTAAGCTGAGGAGAGGGCTTTAGCGAGATGTTAATGAATCGGTTCTTGCTCACGACTGCGGTACCATTTCTTCTCTTGTCGTAAGGGCGTTAGCCAGGACGATATCTTCTGACTCGAGGGAAGGAAGTGGCGAAAGGAAGCTCATGAGCCGAGGAAAGGTTCATCATCCGATTCAGTGCCATCTGGGCTTGCTTCCCTTTAATAATAGGCTTTTTTCGGATTACATTTACCTTCTCGATGCGAAAGCTTAACTTAATATAGGAATGGCCAAGAATCATCGATTTCGGAGCTCGTACCGGGTAACTTGCTGACATAAAAAGCTCAGGAGATGTGGCAGAAGATCCAACTCTCGAGGAATTTCTTTAGCGAGGGGGAGAAGAATGCTCTTTAAAAGCTTTCCCGTCCCTCTCCCTACGGTCGAGTAACGCGTCCCTCTCTGACTTTCTAGTCACATAGCCAGCTGCCATTTCGCTTGAAGCCATCAAGACTGAAGGCGAGTCAAGAAGGAAGGGAGAGTTTACAATTCACAACCTGCCAGACAGAAGACTCTTTTGATTTGATAGCAGACTTTCTTTTGTGCCAAAGGGAGTTATAATGCGCTTTGGTTCACAGGTTTGTTTGGTGGTATATCCCGGTAGAGATATAGATAGGCTCTGTAGTCGGGCTTAAGCCAGTTGAACCGAGGGTTTAAGCTTAGGTACGAGCAATAGTCTGATTAGGATGATGCTGGAACTGTGCTCTCTATTAAGAGCATCAAAGACTTCGAACTAAAGAGAAAGAAAGAATAGTGTAGTGTGTAGTTCCTTTGTGCCCAGAGGACTTGAAAGAGCTTCGGATTCTAGTGATCCTCAATTCAAAGTCGTAAGTCTTTCGCTTGACCGAGGGCTCGTTGGTCTTGCTTTCTCTGGAAGAGATCGAGATTCGAATTAGCTCTTTTCGAACTCAAAAGAAAGTGAGTGAGCAAGGCCGTTAAGGCTAGATACGAGAAAGAAAGGAGAGTGATTTCACTTCCGGGAATTAAGTAGAGGATCCCGATCCCGGCTTCCCTATCTTATTCTTAGTCAGATGCCTTTTCTGCTCTTGTCGGAGTAGCTACTCTTGGTGCTTTTGTAAAGGCATAGCGTAAGGAAGCTCCTGCCCTCTTCTTTTTACCGCTGCTATAGAGCTGTTGGAATGGGCACTTTTGGAGGATCGCTTCGGTAACGAATAGATTTGAGAGATGTGTTTTCATAGCCTACTATCGTACCCACAAGCCCATTCTAGGGCTTTAGCCTTTTTTCTTTCCTCCCTCTGAGATAGCGAGAGCCCTTGCGCAGATGTTCTTGCCACTGTTGGTGCTTTAGTTGTACTCAAAGTAGTAGGAGATTAGGACTAAGGGCATAGCTTTAGGTGCGGAGCGTAAGCTGAGGGAGTCAAGTGGTGAAGGACTACGCGCTTCTAATGTCCACATTCGGTCGGTCTTCAAGTGAGTGAGTGAGATGAGGAGTGAAGAGATGGAACTAAAGAGATTCGGGTTCGCCCAAGCCAAGTACCATCCATTTAGCTATCGGACGATCACATCGTCCGCATCGGACCGGCTAAAGCCCTTTTTTGATTCTTCACCCCCGCTGCGGGTCTTCCCATCCCCCTAAATCCCAATCGTATCAGTATGGGATAGGGTATCAGTATGCCCACACCGCGATTTCGTATGCCTTCTTCCCGTCGTATGCCACCTATTTCTCCATTCCGCCCTGACTTCAATTACAAACTCTGACTTCTCGGCCTAACTCGGGCTAATCGACTCCCAGCCTAGCTAGACCTGGTGAAAGCAATCAAGCCAAAGCAAGACTTCTTCCTTCAACGGCAAGAGCTGCAGATGAAATAGCAGTGGTTATTTGACATTTCCCCTTATCTTATTTATTCCTTACCGGATTCCATTCTTTCGGTTAGGAAGGATCTGTTTAAGAAGAAGCAGCTCTTTCATCCGCATCTGGTGGAGGAAGGGGAGAAGGAAGAAGTCTTACCTAAGTAAGCGTTAGGCCTTAGGGGAGTCACTTTCCCAACTATAGCTGAACTTGCCCGAAATCCATCTTTGATCTTCTTTCGGGGAAAGAGTTTGGTTACCATAAGCGGAAGTTCAAACCTTAGATCTCCGATATATAGGATAGAATGTCAGTTTAAAATCCATTTTGGTAGATAGTATGGCTTGAAAATGTCGAGCTAAGACAGACCCTATGTTTACTTTGCGATAGTCTTAGCCTTGACTATGGAATCTGATTTCCCCGCGACTATCTTCCCCTCGAATCCTGGTTGGCAGCAGTATTTCGAGCTAGGGATCCTACAATTCCCTATGAAGCTCCCTGACAACCCCTTCAATCCATCTTTTGGCTGGCAGCCTACATTGAGCCCTGGGACTGATCTTCCCGTTGGCTTTGCTACAGCAGTACTCACAGTGTAAGGTCAGCGGGTAGCATAGCGAAATTCCTCACCGAGATGACTGGACAACCTCTCGACCAGATCGTCCCAGCGGAGCGATTAAAAGCGTCTTTGGCCTTTGAAGTAGTTAGTGCTCTAATTGAGCGAGCCGCGGATCATAAATGATGAGCGTAGCTTAATTTAGCTGATCTCACACCGAACTATAAATATGTGAGTGGCTCTTTATGGAGACTTAGCCCAATGGCTACCACCAGAAGTGTGGTAAGTGACTCACAGGGAAACCTCCAAGTTCTTTCTAACTTCCGACTCTATAAACTTGGATGGCTTGGCTTGCTTGCTTGTTTAGCTTGCCCCCTCTTTGTTTGAATGTGTACAGTTCGAGCAAGCAAATGGCTAGCAGGGTCGAGGAACCACAATGAACGGGACGACAGAAGTTACACAAGAATATGACCATAGATATCAGCATGAGGTTTTAGTATATGCACTGTGTCAATACCAATGCTTGTGTGGAACGCTACGGACGAGTTCGAAAAAGAGTATAGCCCAGCTCGAGTATACGAGAAAGTGGGCAGCATCCCAGATCCGCTAGGGCTTTAATCCAATGGGTTTGGATGTTGGTGAGGGAGCTGATCTCTGTTCTGGATGGTAGGTTCTTTCTTCGAAGTGCTATACACCACTGCCTGGGGCTTTCTCTCTCTGCTCTCATTGCCCCCTATTTGTAAAGTGCCATTCTTTCCTCAGCGCGGTCTGGGCCTTTCTGAGTTAGGACGGGCATCAGGTTGTCTCCTCTAGTCGCTGGTCTGCTTGCTCGTATTGGTTCCGTTTAGGCCTTCATCTTGGTAGCGTGATGTTACCGGTTATATAATAGGGTTCCATCCTTTCTGTATTCGCGCTCTGAATCTGGCTGATTTTCCAGTTCTGACTTGGTGATTGCTATGATTGATATAGAAGGTGGTCTTCCGTGGATAGTGATTCTCATTCGGAAAGGCCTCATGGAATGGCCTTGGAGAAGTGGTTGTGAAAACCTCGAATCTGGACGTGCGCTTGGTAAGGCGCCTACTCCCCTACTAATCAAAGGCTTCCACCTCGAGCATTTGACAAAATCAACGGTTGAAAGACTAATCACGCTTACTTGTGGCAATCATGTCAACTTGGGATCGGGAGCGTGGACCGGTTGGCCTCTTCTCTGGATGCAGACCTGGATCTCAAGCAAGCAGTGATGAGCGAGACAGGTGCAAGCTCGAGGAGCAAGGAGGGCGAGAAAGAGCAGAAGCAGCAGCACTGCCCACCGCAGAAAGAACAAAAAAGCCGCGGATTCTTGCGCCGTCCATCACTCTGCAAAACAGATTGAGCTGCGGGCATCAAGGGACCGAGATTATATGCTGCTGCAGAAGCGGAATCGAAGGGGTTGGTTGGAAGGTAAGGATAGCATGATTGACTGGTTGCGGGTCCCTTTTAGGCAAGAAATACTAGAAGCACTACTGCAAGCTTTAGAGAGTAGGGGCGCGCTAGCCTCCAACTAGTAAAGAGTTTTCCCTTGACTATTAAATTGAGGTTTCTGGAATTTCTTTTGATCAACCGAGTATCGAGCAAAAATGACTTGCTTTACTAACAGCAGCACCTGCCGTGGGCTTTACTGACTAACGAGTTCTCTGTCGCTATCCGTCTAGAAGATAGCTTAAACGGTTTTTCCTGGTTTAATAGAGAGACTTGAATAATGTTGCTGATGCCTTGAGCGGCAAAGCTGAGTTAGCAGCATGAAAGCTGGACGAGCAGGCCAGCACAAGTTCCGCACGGACCGCGTTGAGATCGCTAAGTCCGTGACAGCTAGCAAGCAAGCAGCCCAAAAAGCTCGGAAAAGACACTAAAGCGCGCTCAACGGCTTTTTTGGGCTTTTCGCGATGCCGAGATAACTAACTACCCCTCCTCCCAATGGGCATAGGGGTTACGTCATGTACGAAACTTTCTTTATAGTATACCACTTCTAGCTCGTCATTCTATCTCAGGAGAGCTTTACCGGGGGATGATGAGTCATCCGCATAGGCAGCGGTAAAAACAGCGAGCCTCATGGAAAAAAAACCTTCGCTTCGGTCGGCTAGCTCTCCTCCCTACAGTCGCTTCTGTTCGGCTCCACATGGAAGCAGTGCTACCTGAAAGGAGAGCGATGCTGGCGGCAAGGCTTTCTGGCGGGGTTCGGCATGGTCCTCGAGTACAAGCCTGGGAGGACCAATCAAATCAATGAATCAGATTCCCACTTACCCAGTGGGGATAAAGACTATAAAGTCGACGTTCCTCAGGACTTGCCCGGAAGGGAGAATCAATCTCTCTTTCCGATGCGATATCCGATATATGATGTGATTTGCTATCCCACAGGTTTGTTTTCGCTTTATTTACTAATTAAGGCGAGTTTCCTGCTTTCATTCGAGAAAAGCAGAGCCAATCGGGAAAGATGGGAACTCAAAAAAAATGCTTCTATCTATTTTCCAGTCCAGCTGCTGATTGGATGCTTGACTGAATGCCCTCCCTTTACAGGTTCATTACTCCTCGGATGAAGAGCCACCATCGGTACTAGTCCAGGAGGTCAATACTAGCGAGAGTCCCACAGCTACGCTAGTTCGTTAGGTATAACGTCTTTCGGTCAGCTTTAAAGGCCAAACTAAGCAAGTTCCTTAGTTTGAAGAGCCCTGTGGAGTCAAGTTACGAAGGACTTGGCCGGAAGAGCGTCAATAGACCAAGAGTTGAGAAAGGCCTCGTTCCAGCAAGTGGATGGTGCTTTCTGCCTTCAGCGGGGTATCACCTTTCCTTTTGGTAGTAGGTTGATCTTTGTTTTTCTTCCTCACCCCTTTAGTTATGGTAGGATTGGTCTACCACTCAGCTCATACAAGATAATCGAGTCGAGAACTAGACAGTGCCCTTGCAGGCCTTATCTATCTCCCGTCCACCTTCAAGTTCAAGAGTCGTAAGTAAAGAGATCTTTCCTATAGGTAAGTAAACGATTCCTTCTGGCCTTTCAGCTCTGGTAGCTAAGTCACTCTTCTCTTTCCTTTAGTAGGAATAGACAAGTCTCACTCTTGCCCTTAATAGGAATCAAAATGTGGAGGTCAGCTTGTTTTAAGTCATAAAGGGAATAGGTTTCTGGCTTTTTTTGAGTTCCCTGTTTGAGAGAGCTCCTTGACCTGGGCCTGAAGAAAGACAGGCCTTCCCACTTTTCTAATCAAAGATGAAGTAGAATCGACTGGAGGCGTGATTCTTCTTCCGAGCCACTTATACAGTACAGAAAATCTCCTCTCCTTTCAGTCGAGCTGCTTCGCTCCTCTAACTTTCGCCTTCCACTCTTTTTGTGAAGTATTTGGCTGAAAGACCTCGCTCTTTGATGGGTGGGTGGTCCTTTTCTTTGACGTCAATCGTTTGGCTTACTTGAGAGGCGAGATTTCTCTTTTGAGGTGAATGGGTCGTCCTCTTACTTGACCATGGCATCGCCAACATGAGTCTGTGTTCGGTGGTTGATAAGCTGCTAGTTGGTATTTAGTTTAGGGCTTGTTATTTCCTTTCACTTTTCCTAACGAGGAGAAGGCGGGGTTCTTGGACCAGATGAGGGGGGTTACGAGACTGCTAGGGCGGGCCAGCTGAGAACATGGAGTTTGAGAGAGCCTCCTCCCTTGGGTAGAAAGTGCATATTTGCCGGCCGAGTGAGACTTTCGCCTGGCTAAGACACAAAAAGCACGGGAATAGTGAAATCTTTCTTCCTTTTCTGATTAAAAGTAGCAAGCAGTGCTTCTTTCTCACTGGGATGGAGAACCCGGACCCATTCCCAACTCGACAACCAGAGACAGGCGACGTAGCCTTCAATTTCACTTTATGGGAGAAAAACCCCCTCTAGCGAGATTTGCTTTTCCTCCGTGTCCCCCTTCTTTTTTGAGTTTAGTAGGCGCCAGTCTTCCTCGATTCCCTTATGTATATAGGGCGAGACAAAAAACGTCCGGCCGATGGAAAGAGAATATGTACAAACATCTTACCAGGGAATGCGCATTGACTCATTCTATCTTGATAGAGAGATTTCAAATTCGACGAAATGAAGCACGGAGTGCCTGCTACTCGTTCATCATTCAGACAGATGCGCCTCTCTCCCAGTCGTCCGGGTTCATCGTTCAATCAATCATTCGTACAAAGAAGGGGGCCGGACTGGCTTTTATGGGTAGAATGCTCCTCCAACTTTCTTCTCCTGATGCGGCGGGTTTTTCCGGCCAATCATGGCCGAGCCGACGCCTCCTTTTCTGCTGCCAAATCTTTCTTTAATGGAGGATCCTCATCCCGACCACCAGATCCTTTTTCTTCTAAGTCTTACGCAGCTATGGTGGAAAAAAAGCTCTCGTCCGCCACCTTTACAACATAGCCCCTTCCTTTAAAAAGCCCGATCTCTCATCAAGGGGAGCCTGGTGTGTGCTTCACTTATGATGAGATTCACAGATCAGTAGATCCATTACGCCTTTCTTTGATAGCAAAGTGATCCTCAGGCCGTCCCTCTGTAGATGAGATTAGACCTCATGTTTGCACTCACTGGATAATGAACAGCGAAGTTCATATTGGATTATTCGATCCAAGACATGTTATTATGAGGTTTTCATCACAAGAAGATTTCATTCAAGCTTGGACCCGGGAATCTCTCGTCATTAAGGCTTCTTATTTCAAGTTTCTTTGGTCTCCTTGGTTTGATCCGCGGTTTGAATCTTCTATTGCACCGCTTTTGATCTCTCTCCCAAACCTTCCCCTTAATTTCTTCAATCCAGACTACCAACAATCTATTGCAGGGGTGATAGGTAGGGTTCTGAGATTTGATGGCCCAACGAGAGGGTTGGTGTGGCCAGACCACTGTGCAAATATAACGCTCGCGTCTGCGTGGAGATAGATCTCTTAAAGCCTAGGCCAAATCGGATCTGGTTAGGAATGGGTGCAGGAGGAAAATGGCAGAAAATCATCTACGAGAGAGTTCCTAAGTTTTGTTCCTACTGCATGCTTCGAGGCCACGACAATGAAAGTTGCAGACATCTTCTTCAACCTATGGAAAAAAGAAAAAAAACCTAAAAAGGGTTCAGAAAGCCTTTCACAAAGACCCTTACACAATAGGGCAAGCCCTAAATGAGTAAGGCCAAAGTCAAGGCCTCAGATTCTCACGAAAGCTATTGATAATCATCAGAACAACCAGATCATTATTCAGCCCTCAGATAAAGAGACGTCTACCCACCCAACTTTGGATCACTCCCCAACGGAAATCAATGAAGTAGAAAATGCACGGGATAGCCAATTGTCTTGAGATTTCGAGCACTGATTTGATCGTTCATGATTCTGCTCCATCTGCTCTCAATACATTGATGAATCAATCCACTCATGATGATATCAATGCGAGTCATCCTCCTTTACAGCAGTCTCATTGCCATATCTCTGAGAACAATCATTCTGATATCGTTCCAAAAGAAGAGACATTGGCAGATATCTTTTCGAAGAAATCCTATTCTGTTTATAGAAATGAAAAGATCTTTCTTGCAGTTCTCTCTCTTAAATGCATGCATAGATAAGACTGGGCCCAAAGCATTGCAGGTAAGCAGATCAGCAATGAATCTCTTGAATATCAGCAGCGATAGATATTGTTCTTTCTGGAAGAAGACGAGTAGCTTTCTGTATGAAAGCCTTTCTTGCTTTAACCGTCTTGAAAGAGAGTGAGTGCAAAGAAGGCTCGTTAATCTTCTATTCATTCCTCCAGCTAGGAGGAAGATGTCGATATGGAGAGAAGCCCAAGAATGTGAATAGATAAGAAATCGGGCTCCCCACTTCACATTTTAATAAAAAAGATAGATACCATGCCCAGATGTTCTCGAATACGCTCTGCAGATGAAAGATGACTACCAATAGACTAAGCAGGAGACCCTGCAAACTATAAGAAGAGTGTCGCAGATCCGCTTTGAACACTTTTGATATGTAGGATATCCGCTGTCAGATAGGCTTTCGGTAAAATGTAGCAATGTACCGACGGGATGAAGTACCAAAGCGGGAAAGGCGGAGCTCCTGGCTAACATACGGATACTGAACTTCGCCGATAAAGCTAATAACATCTACTCCTCGTCAGGCCTCAAAAGTCATTGCTACGCTACTCTAGCTGCACTCGTCAGGTCTCAGGTGTAGGAAGCGCCTCTTCTCCTAGCTTGGCTTGAGGAAGACTATGCCGCTTCATCGGAAGGGAGCCACGGGGCGGTAATAGAAGATAAAGATAGAATAGATGAATAGAGAGAATCTTCTCTTTGATGCCGATTTAGAGAGAGTTGTAAAGCCCTTCCTCGTTCACTAGTCACGCTAGTGCTTTGCAAGGCAAAAGAATCTCTCTTTTGAGAAGAATTCATTCCTCAGAGTGCTTTCAGAGTTCGACGGTGCGTAGCCTTACTCCGCTTAGAGAGACTGATTCTTGCTCAGGGAGTTCCTTCTATATGCAAATTAGGACTTTTCTCCCTTCCCTTGCCGGCCTTTCCTATTCTATTTGAGCCCTATTTAGTGCTTGACTTGAGAAAAAGGGTGGAGCTACCTTTTCCTCTTCGCCCGCGCGTCGGTTCTCGGACTATTCCTTGTAGAATGAAGTCCCCGTAGTCAATTCCGGCTATGTGGATACTCATTCTAAACCACATGGGACCCTCTGACGCGAGGTTACCGGCCATCTCGATACTCAAAAGATTACGAGACTTTTCCCCCCACTCCACTTTCCTCGTCCTGAATTCCACCAGATACTGTGCAAGGGAGGTGTCCGGGTTCCCTTTACGAGGCAGACGAGGTTCAGGTGTGCATCCGATGATCCGGTTCAACTCGCTAGCCTAAGTGCCCACGGATAGAGTGAAGATGAGGATAAGCCCACCAAAAACCTATCATAGATGCGGGTACATTAGAGATTCGAAGGGAGTTCCTCTAGCCTTTATCTTCTAGATCAACTCTATAACGCAAGGAAAGGAGATGGAGGAGCCATTAATATTAATATGGACCACCTTTCCCCCTACACGGGAAGCCACCACGACAAAGCTTCCGGGCCAAAGAAAGATGATTGATGTTTTCATTCTAGAAATCCACTCCCATATCATTGGACTCAAAAATCGGTCGCTCATTTCCTCCTATGGCCTATCTTGCGGCAAGGCCCCCTATTTAATTAAAGTAAGGGTGTCAAGCTGTAATAACCTGAAGGTCCACCCGCCTACTCAAACTCAAGAAATCCTAGACCAGTTGATTGAGCTCAATCCCTTAACTAATATAATAGAAAAGAGAGGCAGATGCTATCGGTAGAAAAAGTCTTCCTTACTGGCTACGATGGAGAGATGATCTTAAGCTGAAGCATATAGACCCACCCGAAGCAGGGGCAAGGGGCAAAGCAAGAGCATATCTTCCATCTCGAAATGGTGATTGAGATCCACGAAGCTATAAGCACCGGAGCGAGCACCAATATCACTTGAATTTGAAGGAGCAGAAAGACCTGGAAATGTTACAAGTTGCTCTTTTTGCGAAATGCATTTGAAGGTGGTCGATGCCCCTGTTATTTTGACCATAGGAAGTCCTGGCCATGTCATAAAAGGCAGAAATGGCTATACCGGTGAAATAGAATATGTTACCCTATTTGATCTTTTGCGGACCTTATGACCCCACCCTGAACCGCCCATAATCGGTATCATACATAGCCGGTGCCCACTAAAACCCACCCATTTCCCTGGATCCGCAGATTCAGGGTCTTCGTAGGTTTCGTCTCTATCTTTAGATTCGGCAAATGGTGACTCTTCTACAGGTACGGATGAGGCTTTAGCCTCTGTTGGATGCTGAGAATTTGGATTCATATGATTTGGCGGATGAAAGAGCTTATTCGAATGCAAAGGGATAGCCTTGCTAATAACTTACCTCTCCTTACCGACAGCTAGGAGTGCTGCTACGCTAACTGGCTCTACTAAAGCAGGGAAGAACTAAGACATTGAAAGACGTTCCCTTAGTGCTTCCATCAAGCGAAGCACTAGACTCACTATACAGGAGAACACCTAAAGGAACTATTCCTGCTTCATTCAACTCAGATAAGCTAGTCTAATTCTCTCGGATCAATCCTCGATCTCAGGTATACCCTATTCTCATATAGATAGAGATGCGATTCCTTTTGAATCCGTATCCGTGCATGCTTCAGAAAGAACTTAGTATCACTCCCCTCTCGTCGTTAACCGAACACAGCCCGGGTTTCTTTTCTATCTCGGGTAAGGTCCTTGGCTCGGTCATCATCAACAAAGTAGCGATAGCAGGGTCTGCGTCAAATGAAAAGAAAATAGCATTGGCCCTTTTTCATGCTTATATCGCCACTTCGACACCGTTCATGGGCATTGATTTGACAGCGTTATCGGGTGAGATAATGATAGGAAATGCCCATACAAGAAGTTGACCTTCTAGAATTCATATAATTTCTAATGAATATCTTGAATATCAGCAGCGATAGATATTGTTCTTTTGGGTCAGAAAATTTGAGAACTTCCAGCTATCAAGGAGACGAAAAGCTTCTTCTGATTTTGATCTGACTTCCTTCATCATGGAAGGTAAGAAATTGCTTACTTAAAGGGCTCGACCAATCTGCTTTGTTATCAGATAAGGAACATATTTTGAGCGAGCCCCGACTAATAATCGAAAGGGCTGAAGCAGCTTGCTTGTCCCTTTCTAGTAAGAGGGGCATCCTCATTCCGGTTGAGGAAAATCAGAATCATGAGATTCATGCTCAAGCTGAAAAAGTTGAGAACTCTAAAGTCAAGGGTGGACCTCTTACTAGATCTTAATCGACAAAAGTACGGCAAGATGTAGCTCATCCCCACTTTCAGTAACTTCATGATGAAAGCTCTTATCTTGAATATTCGGGGTATAGCAAGATCTGAATCTCGTAGAAGACTGACTAATATTATAAAAAAGAGTTTGCATAGCAGCCATTCTTGAACCTATGATAGAACATTCGAGGATGCAGCAGATTGGCAGAAAGATGGGCCTCCCTACCCTAATACCAGAAAGAAGAGATGCTTGGTTTATGGGAGGAGACTTTCATATTCTCGCTGAAACTCATGAAAAGCTTGGAGGTCGGCCCCCTGAAAATAATGCGATGCTGGAATTTCAGGAGATGATTCATTCATTTTGATATAAAGGCAGCAAATACACGTGGTGTAATAACCAATCTGGGAATAACTGTATTTGGGCCCGTCTTGATAGAGCTGTGGTAAACATGAGTTGGATCAAGCGATTCACCAAGACTTTAGTTGAGCATTTGCCCAGAACTTGCCCCTGACTTCTATAAGGCCACTCCCCTCTGCTCATCTCCATGGTGGAGTAAGCAGTTGTCACGCAGCTGGAAGAAGCGAGAGGAAGAGAGGCCTTTAGTGAACACATCCGCCGTCTGATTGATTTTCTGTCCGCACGTAAAGGACCTTAAGATCGCCACGAGCAACTTTCTCCCGAACGAAGTGATAATCAAATTCGACATCTTTCGTTCAGGCATGGAAGACCGGGTGAACAGCCCTATGGAGTCAAGGGTGACACTGAGATTGTCACAGTATAGAAGTGAAGGGAGAGAGAAAGGAAGACCCAGATCGCAAAGCACGTAGGAAAGTCATAGGAGTTCAGATGCGGAAAATAGCCTTTATCTTCGGCCTCGGCGCTAGACCTGGACACAGTCGCTTCTTTCTTTGTGCCCCAAGAGAGAAGATTGGTGCTAAGGAAAACAGAGTAAGCAGTAGTGGAGCGGCGATCATCCGGGCAAGCAGCTTTCATTTTTTGAAAGAGTTTGGTAGGGCTTGTTTTAGGTCATAAAGGGAATAGTACTTTTAGCGCGTTCATCTAATTCTGCTGGTCTAGGAGTGGCTCCCTGCTTCGGGAGTCGCCTCCCCAAAATACGACGGCCTGATCAAGAGAGCCAGAAGCTGGGGCCTAAGCCGGAGCTTCTTTCTATTTCCGGGGGGCTTGGCTTGAACCACTCCCATTGAGGTTGAGTAAAGAACTGAAGCTAGCAGCTCCCTCGAGTTCACCGGCGAGGCCCGGGGCCAAAGAATCCATGGAATTGACTTCGTCGTTGCGAAAGGAGTCAAGAAGGAAGGACTAGAAGCCCCTCAGAGGCACTCGAGGATACCATTCTGATAGGGCCCATCCATACTAGTGAGTTAGTTCTGTATCAGAACTGTACGAAAGAACTAGTTCAAAATCAAGGCAGCTATTGGAATGATTCCTCTCTCCGTCCAGATCAAAAAACGGATTCTCGGCTCAGCAGCTAGAACAGACAGGGCGCCTGCCTCCTGGAATTTTGGTTGTCCTTTTCGGATCAGGGCTGGGGCGTATGCCAGGTGACTTAAAAAAGGATAGGTAACCCGCTTCTAATAGTTCGTTTTTTCATTCGGGCTTGCACTGACCGCTATTTTTTCTTGGATTCTGGGGGGATTTGAGATTATGTAGTTGTGTATGGTAAGGTAGGGCTTTCATGGTATTGGTTGGGGTAAGGGGTAAGGAGTCTAGCCGGTAATTTGCGGTAAGGAACTAGGATGTCTTTCCTACCACGGGGATGACCCCTCCTGAGACTTATGGTGATGCGCTCTATGTTCTGGTCTCAGCCCGGGTCCTTGTACGCTGAAGCTGTCAAGTCCGTACGAGGATACCGTTTCAGTTCTTTTTTTCGTTCCTTGTGTCTATCTTTTCTGAAAGGCGGGTCCTCCTAGTGAGTGGGCTCGTCGCCACTAGGCAGTCATCTTTGATCCTGATTGGCCGACCTTTCCGATCCCGAAACAAAGAGAGTTCGGCTCTCTTTTTTCGGTCATTCAGATTCCAAATTCCGTGAAGACGACGGAGAGATGCCGCCTGCCCTTTCCGTTCCTTCTCTTTCGGAGTGGAGCACTCCTCTTTCTTCCTTTCTAATAAGCTTGGTACGTGTTCTGAGCGAGCCTTCGCGTGACGTGAACGGTACCTATGAAGTGGAATCCGTCTGTTTTGTCTTCCACCTCAAAAGGGAGTTGCGTTCCGAGGGACTCAAAATCTCCACTGCTATTGTCAAGCTTGGACATACTTCACACTGAACACTGACCCAATTGAGACCGTGGCCACACCTTGAGAAAAGAGTGATGATGTGGTCAACCCTGGATACGTGGCTCTTCGATGGGGGAAGGACCACGCTAGTCGTCTGAGTGTGTGGTGTGTAGTGGGTGCGTCTTAGTGTCTTCTTACTAATAGAAAGAAATGAGAAAATCTATGATTCTCGTTCTCGAAACTCCACTCTTTTTCTCTTTCAAACTAGGAGGATTGGCATTTGGCCAAGATGTGATCTATCTCTTTCCTTGGTTGGAGTGGAACTTTGGTTTTCTTTAGCGAGGAGCCCTTTCACTCGGCGGACAGTCGAATGATCAAAGCGAAATGCTTTAGGCATCTTTTGAGCATGTTCAGCTTCCAAAATTCCTGGAGTCCTACAGCATTCTCATAGAAAGAAAAGATGGCTAGTATATAACTATTTTGTTATTGTAGAAAGCGATCAGTTCTTTTGATCTTGTTTGGGTTTGGAAAGGTTTCCTTTTTCAATTCCAGAAGTGGAGGAACCTATGTAGAAGAAGCTGTAGAAGAGCACCACCGCGGTTCAGGTCCCAACACATGGGGGATTAATTCAGCTGCAAGGATCGTGAATCAAGGGAAGGGAAGAATGAGACCAGAATTCTGAAGTCACCCCCGACCGAGACCTAGACGGCAACCTAACCTAGTACGTCATAATTGAGAAAGGGAAGACCCCCCCAGAGCCAGAACACGGGCGCCGACCTCTCCGCCACCAGCACAAGTGAATAAGAGAAGATCACGTCTCCGAGGGTGGCGGTCTCGCCATCTACAGGTCGAGTCACGAGATCTAAAGTGCAAATACTCGACGCCGTGAATCAAGAAATTCGGGTGATAGACGAAGGCCTTGGTCCATCGGTGCCTTAAGGGTAATCATCTGCGCCAGTGTATAAAAAGAGATTTTTCATTCTTACAGTAGCGAGGAGAGCTTATGGACAAAAAATGAGGATTCCGGCGGCTTTTGCCACTGACTTATGATCAGTGTTCACAAGAGCGAGACGGTTCAATGTCTTACAATGTTCAAGCAGCATTCTTGTCGGAAGGATTTTTGAGGAGGCCCGGACACCTACCGAACATCCCTGAAGGATGGAACAAGATGATGAAGAAGGCGGCGAAAGTATGGAGGAAAATCTTGAAAGAGAACAAGGAGATCCGGGGAGGCAAGGAAGTAGTAGAAATGTTGAAGAGGAGACAACCCGCTCTTGAACTTAAGACTATGCGCGTCGCGTGTTCGATCTAGCAATCTTGGACAATTGTTTTGATGAGCTGTCACTAAACTAAAAAAGAGAGAAGAGAAAGAACTGGGAATTGGCGCCTGGTTGCTTGCTTACCAAGCTATCCTGGCAAGCTCCTCCAGTTCGATTATTATTCTTGACTTGACTTATTATAAAAACTACTCACTATCAAAATGAAAGACGATCGATTATCTACCCAAGAAGATAGAGAGTCCCACATACGAAAAAAGGTCACAAATAGAGTTGAACCAAGTAACATTGCAAAGGCATAATGATAGTAGGGTCGGGATATCCCCGCCCTCCGAACCGGACGTGAGGGTCTCCCCTCATCCGGCTCTCTGCAGGGGAATCTCCACTCACTGCTTCCCCTAATATCCTCCCTTTACCACATCATGGGGGTTTACAGGAGATCCCAGAGGCTCGCTCGGAAAGGCTGCTATACCATACCTTTTGACTCAACTCTACTCTAGTAGTCACTAGACTCACTATAGTAGTCCGTCCGGCTGCTCTTGCTGAAATCATTACTCTTCATTTTCCCGTGCTCTAGCAATTGCGCTCCCTAGACCACTACCATGTAGTTAGGTAGGGACAATCAATCCGTAGTGACGGAATGAATGGGGATCCCTATCAATATCAAAATGAAGAATTTATAAGACGAGTTTTCTCCCTTTCTCTCAATCAATAGATGTATCTGGTCTGATACGGTACAGTACAATACGAGACGATGGAATGCAATGGGATAGATGGTAGAGGGATGCCTGCGCCCAAAAGCGATGATTCACTTGTCCCCTTGTCCATAGGGACCCCGTGGCATACAACCGAAACGACTCCCGCTAGATAGCCGCCCCTATCTCTCTTTTTACAGCCTCGTGGACGGACGAAAGAAGGGAATTTACAGAAGGGGGCAGTGAAGGCTCGCGAAGTAGACAGCAAGCAACAGCTTTTCAGCCCCCTTGACTTGATATTAGATTAGTAAAGGGAAGGAGACTCTCTCATGATCTTACGAATCTAAAGATCTCAAAATGGAAGAACGGGCTCTTTTGCTCGCCCTTATCTCGTCAGGGGCGTAAGCACTTCACTCGCTAGGGGATGGGATTCATTCACTTGCATTCCTGCTAGCACTACAAAAAGCTCCGGTCTTAACGCCCTTACTACTGCTGTGCAGCCTTTCCTCGGGTTCGTAGAGTCGGGTTTCCCGTTTACCCACAACGGAGGAGCCGCCCCCACCAGGCAGGCGGCCACGGGTCATAACGCACTCTTCGCACAACAAATCCACTTTGAAGTTGACTTATTCGCTCGGCCAATCGTCGAAATGTGTACGAGATACCATAAGGGCCCAATATCTCAATAGCACCTTTGTCTAAAGCTTCGAATGAGACTTCATATCCGAAACGCAGGAACGATCTGACTAGAAAGTCATTCAAAACTTGATCGAAGAACCAGCGTTTATTGAAGAAGCTATAGAGTCGATTACAAAAAGTACTAGTTTGAAAGGCTCGTTGGAATTGATCCGCTACGGGATTTACATTATACGCAACAAAAGCACCTGAAGTACTAAACAGAATAGGTATGAGTTTGGTAATGGTTGGAGCAGCAAACTCGGATTCGGCAAGAATCTCATTTTTTGGTAGTACGAAGGGGGAATTGGCCCAAAAATGGGATAGGGGTCAAGACGCAGTCGGGCGCCGGTGGCTGACTCAAGTGCCCCCCGAACCGCGCGAAATGGTCGCCTATTACACGGCTCACTAACTCTGGCTGGGGTGGGGGTACCTATTATTCGTCGGCGGTCCGGCTTAATTACGAAGGAAATGCTTTCTGAATCTAGAGAGTTCCCTTTCGTTAAGCGCATCGAGCCAGGAGTGGACATCATCATCTGCAGAAAAATCCAGATCTTCTTTCATCATTAGCTTAGCTAAAGTGGAATAGTATGACTGGCTTTCCGGAAAATGAGACGAAACCGGCTTTTTCGAAATGATCAACATGCGCTCAAAAAGACCTCCTAAACCCCCCTGCCAAGTGACCGAGTTTAGTCTGAATTAGCTGTAGAAGTTTATCCTGCTCCGGGCTTACTTCAAGGAAAGATAGGATTGGGCAATTCCGCCGGTTCTGGAGCTTACCTTATTATTATGAAAAGGGGAAAGGGCTTTTTTTTATAGAAGTTGAGTAAGGGGGCGGAGCTTGAGGCTTCTCAGCCGCAGGAACAGGGAACGAATCCTCCAAAAATGGAATGAGTTCACAATGACTATCACAAGAGAGCCGCCCCCTCATCACTGACCGCTATTTTCTTCTTGGATTCTGGGGGGAATTCACAAAATGCTTTCTGGCCTTTCTTTCTATTGATGAAGAGGTGACCTCGTGCTCTTCAAGAAATGAAGGCAAAGGCCCCCCCGAGCCCGAGTTTTCCGGGGATCTTGGAGGGGCACCAAATCAAGGTTTTTCTTCCGGGGCGAAACAAAAAGTCTTCAAAAAAGGCGCCGGAGCCGGAGTTGAAAAAAAACACACTTTTTCGACAGGAATGCATTAACAAAAGTGCCCTTCCATATAGATCGTCGTGGCATGAACTTTGTCAATAGATTCAACCTACCCTTTTTTCTAGCTCCTATTGATCTTGATTAGTTCCAGCTTGTTGAGAGTTCTCTTTTCTTTCTGAATCGGACCCTTTTTTAGACCGTCTCCTGAAAGACCTGCTTATCCCGCATGTGCTTTCGAAGCCCCCCCCACTCATTCAATCACTTGCTTGTGATTGCAGCCATTCCCCGAAAAGGGAAAGACGAGGGTCGCTCCCGTTCATGTGACGAACCGAACATCGTTAGGTCCCAAATTCCGCGAACCACCAGATCTAGACCAAGATCTCCATTACGTCGTACGATATCTCGATCCGAAGAACTGACTTTCAGTTGTAAGTCATCCATTCTGCTTCTATCTAAAGTGATGCTAGGCTGCTTCACACAGGTGCGCTTTGCTCGGCCACATGATGAACATGTTTTGAGCTAACTGCATGTCGAGCGCTTAAGCGGAGCTTGTGGTCACTCGTTCCTCGCTTGTTCCAATCCTAGTAAAGAGCTTCAGATCCAATTCTACACTACATACGATATTCCATTCCGGCCCTCACTAGCTCTTCGCTTGGTTGTACAAGGAGCATGCCCGAGGGGGCTACTACGCTCACCGCGCACTTGCATCACCACCTGAGCTTCGCCCAGCTCCTACGCCTACCACGAACTTGAATCATCACGTGGCTGCTAAAGCAAGCTAAGCTTCACACGGCCCTGAGGAAGCCAAAAGACCCTCTCCTCTCACGGCCGAAGGCGTAGAAAGACGTTGGAGAGCTTTTAGATCCCGCCCTAAAACGCCCATTCTCCTAGAGTTCCGAAGTGATCCTCATTCTCACCGCAGCCTTCTTAAGCCGGGCAAGAATCTCATTTTTTGGTAGTACGAAGGGGGAGCAGAATCGTATCTGGCAGTGGTTCTTCGGATCGATCACAGATTCTCGGCCCCGTCGTTTGGCTTCCACTCCAGTTGACCTCTCTTCTTTCCATCCCCCCGTGAGAAGGTAGAGAGCAAAACCAACCCAGCAAACCACTATGACTATGCCCCTATTAGTCAAGCATGTACTTCTTGCAAGGCTTGCTGAGCTTCGTCATGTGACAGACATCGCAAAAGTAGTCCGTCGAACTATCGCCGATAGAGGGCATCGTTCAAGTATACGATTTTTGAACCCTGATGGGTTTCGCAGTCGACCATTTGATAGCCCTCTTCCTGAATATACAGAACTAATAGGGCTTCGATGAGCCCACTTCAGAATAAGGAAGGGCTTCTTGAACCCTTCTAAGCAATTAGAAGAGCGCGGAATTTGACCTCCCTCAAATGGATGGATCTGGGATTGATTGTGGAATCCAAGCAGAGAGAACCCGGGGCGGGCAGGAAGATAGGCTAGGCGGAGTAGTCGCTCTGGAGCAGGTTCTTCGACTGGATCAATGCATGTATTAATCCTAAAAAAATCCCGAAGGTCTAGTCTAGAAAAAAGTAGGATTTGGTTGGGTTAGCTTTTTGGTAGGAAAGGCGGTCACAGGAAGAAATGCCCTACCAATGAATAGATTAGTCTACTAACGTCAACAATCTCTTTCTTCATATACGATACCGTCCGGTTTGATATCCGAAACTATAGATATGACACAAGAAAGAAAGATAGATATCCCATGGTAGGAATAGGACAGTTGCACTAAGGAAGAAAGCTAGAGATTTGATAAAGGTAATAGGACAGGGAACCAGCCTTAGTCCCAAATAGGGCGAAAGCTAAGGACATTACTATATGAATGAGACTTCATCCTTATCACAACCTCAAATAAAGAAAATCTTCCTCTAGTCCGCCGTAGGAAAGAAAGACTTTCTTCCGGCCTTTAAGTGATAGGGGGGAGTCACTCTTGCGTTCTCTCTCTTGGGTGGGTCAGTCTCGCTTTCTCTTGTCGGTCAGTATATCTGTCGTGGTATTGCTGTCGTGCCGCGCCGTTCCAGTAGTGTTTGTGAATGAATAGTCTTTTTTGAGGGGAAAGTGCAAAAAGGTAAATAAAGACCGTAGCCAAAGCCAAAAGCAAGGGATTCCCCGGGCCCGAACGAGAGCGAAGGCGGCAGGGCAGGTATTCTCATAAAAAAAAGAAAGGAGAACAGGCAGGGAGATAAGAGCGAGTAAGACTAGGTTATAGCAAGACAACAGAGGTTAGACAGCTCTTACCGGAGGAAGAGGTTTCGGGTCATCCGTCCCCTTGACCCAGACACGAACTAATCTTTCTCTCTTTCGAATGTATGCCCGTCGAATCTTTTTTCTTTCGAAAACAAACCGTCTTGACATGATGAATAGTGGTGCCCACCTGCAGAGCGTAGTCCTCCCTGCAGCCTTTGAAGTATACTCTTCCTCGAGTGTGATCTTATCCCCAAAGCCTTTTTGCAAAAGGAGTAGGTAGCGAGATAGATGACTAAAAGTCAATGAAATTCGAAAAGCGGATGATCTTTTCCCTTGTATAGTAAAGGGAAAAGCCTTTTCTATCTTATTAGTCAAGCCTAAACGCCCTGCAATCAAACTCAAGTTTCGCCTTTTGACAACCTTACTAATAGAAAGGGGAAAGATGCGCTCAAGGAGTTCCTTCTTGCTCCAACTTAGGAGTAGGGGCTGACGAGCCTTTTCCGCAGGCTGCTATGCTAGTTGTAGCGCGCTAGCGCTTTACTAATAACATAGAAAGAAAAAGGGGACTCTCTCATGATCTTACGAATCTACAACTCTTTTTACTGAGCGAGACTCTATCCGGATCTAAAGAATTCGCCAAAAGAGCCTTCTTCTAACTAGGAGAGTCAGCAAGCTACCGGAAGCGAAGCTTCTGGCTCCCCCTTTGAATTTCCAATGCCTCCTTTTCGTTCTACTTAGGTGGAGCAATCCGAACTCTCGACAGAATATAAAAGAGGTTTTTCTTCCTGTGTAGACACCTCAACGAACTCATGTGGACACTCCTCAGCTCGAGGACAATTTCTCAAATACACATGTTGACCCGTTTTTCTTTTCTTTGCTGATTCCTCTCAATGAAATTTTCCATGTTGCACTAAGTTACTTACGGATGTATGCATGCAGTCCGGGAACACTTTGGGGTGAACACCCATCCGAACAAGTAGGGTCAATAGTTCAGCATTTAGGCCGTAACATTTAGCAAGAAAAAAAGTGTTTAACCCAACATGTGCTCTCCAAACCAAGCTAGATAGTCTCCTATCACTAGGCTCACCAACCAACCTGGACTTTGATTCTTATTATTCCTACCGGATATCAAAACCATAAGGATTGTTTCCAGCCATGAGTTCCCATATGACATAAGCGCTCTTGGGTGGGCTGGGCCATTCCATCAAATCTTTGAGAAGGGGCCCAATCTCGTATTTGATGGTCGGCGTGGCGATAGGCTTCGCTTCTACGACTCCCTCCCCGGTCCCACGAAGATCTCTACGTACTTGTCCAGTCCAGGACAACTGAGATCTTCCGGTCTGCGTGCGTGGGAGCAGCTCAAACAAAGAAGAGTCTGGTCTGAATTCAGGCCCCGCCCGCCCGTCTGCTGCTAGGCCCGGGAATGGCGCCAGGCGAGGGCGCCGCTATGCCCCGCTGCTCTGCTGCGGCCGGCCCCCGGACTATGTAAAAGAATCGAGAACGGGGCGGTCTCGCCCGTAGTGGTTCCTCCCGCCTTTGGTGATTATCCAAACAAATAGGCCGAAATCTATGCCCCTTAATGAATCTTCGTTCCTCTCACATTCGTTCGAGCTGCTTCGCTCCTTCGACCTTCATTTTCTTCCGACGGCCGGCATAGATCTCATGAGACCCGCCCACTATTACTACGAAAAAAGCCCTGCCCCTTTCCTTCGCTACTAGGAAAGTAAGCAACCTCTATTAGCGCCGGACCTTGAGTCGAATTTCTCGTGTCATGTGCAACGTCCATCAATGATGGTTCATTAATGTCCATTGATTTAGACTCCTTCCCCCTTCCCAACTACGAAAAAGATCGAGAGGAGCCCGAAAGTCCCCAAACCAAGAACGGAAACGGAAGCCTTTCGATTCGCTCCCCATTCTATTCTCTCTTAAATAAAGCTCGCCCTTGAGCCCTGGGCAGGTCGGCCGGGTCTTTCCCTGTTGTTCTGTTCCCGCCACGAGAAAGACGCACGGAAGAGGTATGCCCAGCGCGCGGAGGATCCGTTGAGAGTTTCAGTTGTCTCGGTAGGGAACTGTACGATCCTTTCCCCTATTGTCTTGAATCAATAAAAAAAGAGGTCAGTGCTACGGCCCCCTATTCTTTGATCCAATATTGACCGGGGACGAGCCCCGACTTCCATAGGTCCTTGGTTTTAATAAAGCGGAGCGGGGCCAATTTCTCGTACTTGCTCCGTGTGCCCCCCTTTCGTCGAGTGCCCACTGGGCTGTTGGCCTACCAAGTACTTGCCTGCTGCTCCCGCCGCCCGCTTGACGGGCTCCGCGCTCGTTATCCTTACTGTTCTCTCTGCTGGGGCCCCTCCCATTGCTCTAGCCATAAGCTATGGCAGCTCCGGCTCGCAACCACAGGGGCCCGCCCTGCGAGGCCAGAGTGGGCTCAGCAGTCAGCCTCCATTCGAATTACGTTAGGGGGTCTTTCGCTTTTGCCAGATCTAGAGAGATACTACGAGTCCTCCGTCCCAGATTCCATCGCCGCGGCCATCTGGTTCACCGGTACTACCAAAAAGTCTCATGCTTACGTTACTGTTATTGATGGTTTTCTTATTTTGGACTACGAGGACCCCGGTCGTGCTTCTGGTTTCCATTCCCATCATCATATTGATGATCAATCTCCTCGTGCTCTGCCATAAGAACTTGGAGTCCGTATCATGGTGAAGGTAAGGTAACGCTGTGATTCTTGCTCAAAAAACAGACCGAACGCGTTCGAGTTATTAGCTCGTCCGACCCGGCAGCATTCATGAGTCGCTCGTTCAACTGTCCCTCGGAGACACGGTCGAGAAGTACCATGCATGGTTGCCCTCCGTCCTTTCTTTCTCTCGGTCCCACCCGTAAAGATAGGGCTCAGCCAAAAAAAGTGAGCGCCCCTGCGCGAGCCTGATTTTCTTAGTCAAGTCAAGCTTTGGCTCCCTAAAGACTCAAAAAATGAATCAAAAAAAGGGGGACTTATGCAACGGGCTATGCCACCCAAACCAAGAACGGGAAGTCGCATCCGTCCCATCGCAAGCACCTACAATGTCATGATCACATTGGTTTACCCTTTTTTCTTTGGTAGTTCAACGGACGGTCGCCCCTCCAACAAGAAAAGGTATAAATATGGAAACTTCTCTGCCATTTGAATCGGAGAATTTATGAAGGAAATCGGGTTTTAAATTTCCAGAAACCACACGATTATATAGCCAAAGGGAATACGCCGCGCCTAAAATCATCCCAAGCGCTGCTAATGTGGCTACTAAGCTATTTCTTTGGAAAGCTCCTACTAAGATGGGAAATTCCCCGATAAAGCTGCTAGTACCAGGTGAACTCATATTGGCCAAAGTCAAAGAAAAGGAAATGGTAGAGAGATTCGGCATGGTGCTCACTAAACCTCCGTAATATCTAACAAGTCGAGTCTTATGTCGGTCATATAGAACACCAACACATAGAAAAAGGGCTGAAGGAACCAGTCCATGACTTAACATCGGTGGAATGCTACCTCCAATTCCCTGTATGTTCGATAGAGCGAAAGATTCCTCCCCACTGATCGGAGTACGCCGATTACCCCCCGAACCGTACAAGATAGTTACCACCTATCATACGGCTTTCTAACTTCACTTCTTTTTCTGGTCGTTCCGCTCTGTCGATCGATGGTAGTATAAGAGATCTGTAACCCCCCGAAATTCTTTATATAAGGCTTCCTGCTTCCTACCCATAGTTAGCATGTATCTCCCCGGGTCATACTTGAGTATCACATCGTAGACCCCCGCCCCAACTCTATCTTCCTTATCAGTGAACCGGAACATAGTGCGTAGGTACTCTTCAATGCAGCGGGGACGAGACGACGTGACATACTACAATCACGTACAAAAGTGCTGCCCTTCGGCTCGGCAATATGGAACCTCTCAACAGCTCCCCCCATAAGACCCTATTTCTCCTTTCTTCTCTTCTTTCATGTGAGAACGGCCCTCTCTTCTTTTCTTTCGAAAGGTTTTTCGTGCTATACACCACGTTGAGAAAGACCAACCTCCTATGTACCGTACCTTTTTTTGACCTCGAAAGGGAGGTCCTCCTTATGATGCTACGGTCGGCTGTCCGAAGTGCAAGGGGTAAACTCGGACTCGGATAGGATTGTGCGTTCGGGCCCTTCGGGTGTCATATTTTGGCCGAGTTTACCGTACCCCCGGCCCTTATGTTACGCGACCGTAATATTTTGTTACGTTCCACCGCTGTTACGCCAGAAAGAAAAGGTTCCACACGAGCTCTCGTTCTGCGGCGTGGTGGCAGGACCGATAGGGGATTGGCTCCGGGTGTAGATAGGGTCAAATCTGCAGGGGTCATGCAAATACATAGGCCCCTTCCCTTCTCTTTTGGATAAATGGGGTGGTTTAGAAGGCGCTTTCCGATCTACGGTCCCTCGGAGCGAAGGGTTAGGCAGGTAGTATGGGCCCTCTGACTTCCAGCTATGTGCTGCGCGGCTCCCGCGAAGCGAATGAAGGGAAGCTCTTCGAGCTTACGGGTGAGCTTACGCTTACTCTCAGCCTCTTTGATTGGTAGGCGGGCGGGCTAAGCCCCCTACTTAATCTTCCATTCATAAGGCTCATTTTTTGGTGTCGTGACGCTTTGGTTAGGCCTATACTATAGGCTACTTCTAGCTTCTAAAGTGGCCCTTCCACTTTTGGTGTAGTTTTAGTTTGTATTTGTACTGAATGAATATATCAAACCAAACAAAGGCGAGCAGTATAAGCCCTTCTCCGGCCTGGGAAAAGCAGCGAACTCTAGAAGCGTTGGCGTTATTCACCTTTGGACACGAACACTATTCCGTTCTCAGCGGAAACCCGCCTTAGAAATGGAACGTCGACTTATCTTATTGCCGTTCAATCTAAGACAGCGCTGATAGCTTGTAGTGAACAGCCCCCTTATGAAACCAAGCGAAAGCAGCCTTTGGTACTTAAGTAGTTAAGGTTTGGAACCCTTGCAACTATGATAGCCGTTTGCTTGTTGCCAAAGCCTTCGCCTTTCTTTTGAATCAAAGTAGGCCGCGACTCTTGTCTTTTTTTCGGTCGGGGGAAGCTACCGCTTATACGACAGCTCCGCTTCCTCGTCTTGCTTCT
The DNA here is from genome assembly GCF_000150535.2 of Carica papaya. The sequence goes on from NC_012116.1 coordinate 350,475, forward strand.
GGCAAAGCTTCTACTTTGCTTGCTTCTCTCGCGCTTGCTTGCGCGAAGGCTTAAACGCTAGGTCCAAAAGCTTCCGTCAAAGCGAAAGATCTGATCCAACAGAAATCCCGCATATTGAGCGCAGCTGATATGCGGCTACAGCTAGGCGATCATATCATGCCATAAAACACTTTTATATGTATAGAGAGATCCCCTAGATATACAGATAGAATAGATGTTTATGGATAGACAGACATTCCATTGATTCTGAGTTTTGGGGCTGAAAAAGCTCGTCGATTCAAATGAATCATTCTTCTGGTATCTCTTCGCCCCCCGCCCCGAAACTGACCCACAGCACAGCGCCCATTCGCTTCGCGCGCGGGAAGGCAACGAAGTTCAGTTCATGAGACCGCGGCGGAGTGGAGCAGCCGCGACACTCTTTTTCCTTAGCTGGATCTCGCTGGTGCCACCTAAACGGTAGGTAGGCTAGGATGTGTGACGTTTGGAGTTGTCGTTCGTGCACCTGTCCCCAATGGAAGAATGAGTGATCCGTTCCCCTGCGGATCATGGCCTTACCACTCGGTCCCCGATGGCCAGCGGGGGATTCGGTATAGCAGCTCACCTTTGTTTTCGCTGCGCGTTTCCGCTGGACTGGACACGTGTTAGCTGTAGGAAGTATGGTTCCGAAAGTGACTTCGGTTCGCCAGTTCAGGCTCAACTCCTCGCTTTACGTTAGCGGACCTACAGGTCGGGCCGGGGCTCTGCGCTCTTTCTTTCTGTGTGGGACGATGCCGGGGAGAGAAGGGAATGCGTCGAGGCGGCGAACAACAACAACACAACTACATTTTGGCTTTTCCCTCCATGAGATGAGCCCAGTGCATTGGACCGATGGATAAGAGAACTGAGCTGGAAAAAAAAGCGCTTGGGCGCTCTACGTACGATGTAGACTCCATCAGAAAGAAATCGATATGTATCTGATGGATCAAGAATCGAGAGTTTTATATAAAATAGATAGAAATAGGGGATTTGCCCTTCTTATTGATAGATTCCCTCTCTATCTATTCCTACTCTTTCGATCTATCAGAACAGATCAGGCTATCTATCAATCGATTTGAAAATAGCACGTTCATCTCGCTTTTCGTTCATTTTCGCCACGCCAACATAGCCGCCATAATAAGAAGCAGGCGAAGCAGCTAGAAGCGAGCGCTTCTAGCCCTTTCATTCTGATTTACGAATGAATTGGGAAAGCCAACAGAAAGATTCGATTCTGACTTCGTGGAGCCGGTGCTGCTGTTGCCTGCGCGTAGAGCCGTCCCCCACTCCCGTCCGGGGGCGCTAAGGGGCTTTTTTTTTTGGAACAGACGGCAGTGTTTTGCTGACGCCTCGAATCAAGCTTTTGTTGCGACATGCTATGTTTTCTCCCCCATTGCTAGTAGGTTGATGGGTCGCACGCCCGGCACACATGTTTTGGCCTTGTGTGTCCATAACTCAAAATAGGTGACCTAACAGCCGCCGCCCGACTAAACATACCAATAGTCACCAGATTCATATGGGCTACTGAGGAGTAAGCAATGATCTTCTTAAGATCGATCTGTCTTGAAGTGGTCAAGGAAGTATATATTATAGCAATCGCGCTTAAAGTATAAATGAAAGGAGTAGAACAAAGTGTCGCTTCGGGAAACATGGGTATTGAAAATCTTAAAAACCCGTAGGTTCCCAATTTTAAAGGAATTCCTGCCAAGATGACGGATCCTGCCGTAGGTGCCTCTACATGAGCTTCGGGTAACCAAATATGAACTGGTACCATAGGCACTTTGACGGCGAAAGAGGCGAAAGAAGCAATCCATAGAAAGATTTGGCGCCGCTCACTAAATTCTGTGGTTAATGAAATTTGTAAATCGGTGGTTCCTGTTTGGAGAAGAATCAACAGAATAGCTAATAGCATAAAAACAGATCCAAGTAAAGTATAAAGGAAAAACTGATATGCTGCCTTGATCTTTCTTTGTCTCGAACCCCATACCCCTATAATAATGGTAGAGTAAGGGGTGGCCCCAAAGCGGAATTGACCGGTGGTGGTTGGTCGAAGCTCCAGTAGGTAGCCACTCCCTTCTCAGGGAACCGTACGTGAGACTTCCGCATCATACGGCTCCGTCCCGAGCTTCCGTCGTCGGCCCTTGTCATTAGACCACTATCTATGCATGTATTTTCAGCCTGGACTCTCGAATCTTTTGCTTTTCGGGTGGTGGCGAACAATGCAGCTTGCGTTGCGGGAGATGCCCGCCCGTAGGGCCCGGCCTCCTTCTCGCCCGAAAGAACCGCTCACTAGCTAGCCGGACTAGTGGGGGGCCCCATCTGGAGACATACTGAAAACCATACCTTTCGAACCGAACGCAAGGCCCGTCTTCCAAATCAAAAGCAAAATGGGCTCGTTGGGAAGAAAAGAAAGATGGAGTGCGGCCTGTAGAGCACATGTAACGCACAGTCGGGTTGCTCACGCAGCGGATCTCTCTATCTATAGATAGAGAGAGAGAGAGATGTGAAAGTAATAGCCTTATGTTATGGCCGCCCCCCGACTGACGGCCTTTACGCTACTACTACTGTGATGTGAGCGGTTCAAATTGGTTTGATCTTTCCCAATTCTCCTGGCCGGAACTTGTACGCAGCACTTAGACGGAGGTGCATGCATAAAGGTTTGGAACTCTTTTCTTATCTGAGAATCTTAAGGGCAGGACCCTACCCTATTCTCGAACCCTCTGCCGAGCTTAACCCTGCCCGCATTTCCTTTTGAAGGGGGCCAAAGAAATGTCTCCACCTGCTGTCAACAGTCTTTTTTCGGAATTATACTGAACGGGTCGATCCTCCCCTCCCCTTTGTTTTAGCTACTTATCCTAAGGTCTCCTCGCCAAGAGCTCCCCGGCGACGACAGAGGAAGCAACCCTAAAGCAGTGGCGGGGCGGCTTTCTTCTTTCACAATAAGACCTGGACGATTATCCCTACCCTCGGTAGCTTACGAGTTTACGTCCATCCCTGGTCGGGTACAGTTTCCTTTCGATTTCTCCCTTGTAGCCGTTACCCGAATTCGCGCAAGTGTGTCCACACCCCCCAAACTGACTTGACGAGGAATCCATTCTCGCAAACAAACACAACCCCTACACACACCTAGGAGCACCCCTTCCTGCATATCCATACAAGACCCGAGTAGGTGGGTCGAGGTCCTACGAGGTACCCACTACTCGGAGTACCCTCCCAAAAGGAAAAAGATGTGTCTGTCAGGTTCGGTTCTTCTTAGTTGGATTGGGCGGGTTCGACCAGAAATGCTATGCTTACACACAAGACTACCCCTCTTCCCGAAAGCTTCGCGGGGACTACTTTACGGCGACGGACGACCGCCCGTAGGGGGTTTACTGCACAAGGCCCCTGCAGAGGAAAAGCTTTATCCCAGCGAATATAAGATGCTCAGCTCCGCACAACATAGGGATTGGCACGCTTTCGGGAAAAACATAGAATAGTAGAAGATCCAGCATGCGGAACACGGCGATCATTAGAAATTCACGAATTAAAGATGCTGTAATATACTCTTTCCCATAACTTCTCATACCAGACCAACCCACTGAAATGCAAATAGGGATCAGAAATGTGGTCAATATCACGAAGAATAAAGAGATACCGTCTATACCCAAATCAAAATTTATGTTTTCATAAGGAAGCCATCGAAGGCTTTCCACAAATTGAGATTTGGCCGTAGAAGGGTCGAATTGTATCCGAGGAACAGGAGAATACAAAAAAGTAATAAGAGAGGCACACAGACCAATTAATCGTATCGGTCGTATTCTTGAATTTGGAATGAAAAGAGGAGTAATGCTTCCTAGCACGGGACACAGAATAGGACCACTTAGATCAGAATAGCATTCACAGAAATGTTCTAACATAGAGTAGAATCGAAGATTGAAGAGATTAGTTGACAACAGTCAAAAGATGGGCGCCTAATTCCAATACAATAGGGGTCTATCAGTGCAAGTCAGCTGAACACCGTGATTGATGAGTGGGTAGGTGGGTTAGGTGCACCTCTCGCCCAGTAAGAAAACGCACTAGACTTCTTCCCCCCTTTCTACTTTTCCTCTCTCCTTTTGTTTGTGCTTTCACCCGGGCTTTTCATTCTGTTTTATAGAGACCCGAGGATTCTAAACCTAAGCCCTACATTCCTTTCCTTTCAGTCGGGGAAATTAGAATCAAAATTCTTGTAGAAAGGTGAGGAACTTTCCCCGGCATACGAAAAAGAAATCCAGGATGACAGTTTTCAAAAGACGAGTCAGAGACGGGGAGGGGGAGGCTTTCGAAAGCAAACGAGACTAGAAGGAAGATGGTCATTTTGACCATTCCTATGAGTGCTTTTGTCTTGAAGAGCCAACAAAGGGGCAGCCCTCTTTCTCTATCTCGGTCTCGGTTTAGCATCATCATATATCGATTCGGAAAAAATGGTGATTGGTTTTAGCGCGGATTAAGGAGCTGCTCCTCCATGCTGTGGCTGTGGGGGTGGGGGCTGCCGCCGCCTGATAGAGGAAGAAGCCGGGGCCACCGGAGCTATCTGCGTCGAGTGTGTCGATTGAAAGAGGAGGGGAGACAACTCAAATGCCAGCACAAAAATAGAAAGAGTCGTGCCATTCAAAGTGGAATTCTTTTAAGATCCATCCATTGCTCGATTTTGCATGCTCTGCTCCCAAAATGCAGAGAGACTTGCGAGGGCGGATCCGGGTTGGTTGGTCCGGAAAGTAATGGGAGAGGCAGGCTAAGTGAAATAAAAGAATATACTGGTGCTACTATAGAATCTTATGAATCACGCACGGCACACTTTCTATATCTCCTCCGTCTACAAGGTGAACAGCTTAGCTTACAGCACAGCGTGTTCGCCACCACACCGCCTGGCTGGTGCATTGGCCTTACCGTAATAGGGCCGAGAGGTATGACCCTTCAATTAGAAGGCCCCATATCTCGTGAGACGCGGAGCGTGGCATTTCCTTTTATAAAATCTGTATAACTTCTAACAAAAAGATTCATTCTTTATGAATCAAGTACCATTCAAAGAGTGCATTGCCTCTTTAAATGAAGAAGAGAACGCTTTGTATAGACACCCTTGAGCCATATTCGTCGCCCTAGGCTCACCATTCTTTCATTTCATTCTATTTATGGATTCTAGCTCCAAAGAACATATACATGGAGCTATGTCGACTTACGTACGTCTCGTTGACCAAACGATTAGGTATACCACGCCACGTATCATTCCCTCTTTCCATAAAAAAAAAAGAAAAGATATAGTGATCGTGCCGTAAGACCTTCTTCCTTTCTACTTGACGTTCTTTTCCTCGGTTTTTTTACATTACATAAGGTAGCTTGCTTACTTAGCGCTTGCGCTAAGGATCTAATCAGAGTCAAACTGAAATTGAAAATGAAAAAGAACCTTTCCTTTATTAGCCGGAGTACACTTGTACTCCTTGATCTTTAGTAAAGGCGGATTAAGCCAAAAAAAAAGATGTCTTTTGAAAGTCTCAACGTCCTCGTTGAGAGTCGCTCTGCGAAAGGTCCAGTAGTCTCTGACTTGGTCTTCAAATCGTAAGTTTCAGCCCGTTCCCAGCTTGCCTCGCTCTCAGGTTGGCCCTTCTACTTGACTAAGTAGTATTTCACTCGTGCAGTGGGTGTATGGGCTAGCCCATGGTGCGGTCAGCTATGATATACTCAACTTCTTCTTTAGTAGGTTCATCTACAACATCTGGTGGTGCCCTCGTGGGCACGTTCCTCTCTGGGTCGGTCTGGTCTAATCGAAGTCAACTGACTCACATGGAATACGGGGTGAGTTTTCACCGAGCTGATCGCTTGAGTCTATAGGCTACCCCTCCTATCCGCTTCTCTACAAGATCTACTTTCTTCTTCCTTCAGACCGGGCCAAGCCTTTAGTTTAAGTAGGTTTGGGCTAGGTCGTTGCGATCCTGCCTGCCACCTCTTGGCAAAGTAGGCTGATGGGCGAGCCCCCTCTTTTCGCAATGGTGTGGGGCGTCAGAGGCTGTTGCCCCGTGGCCAACTCGAAGGGGCTGAAGTTCGACGCAGAGCTTTTTGGTTGTTAAGTTATAGCAGCACTGAGCAAGATCCAACAGCTCTAGTCCTTCTGGTTTGCACTAAAGTGCCTTAAGTAGCCCTCGAGGAGTCCGTTTATTCTCTCCGTCTGAGCTTTCAAAGATATACCGACCGTAGGTATCTTACCATCAGATACCGACAGTCGTCTTCTAAGATTACCGACCTTTAAATATCGCGTTTTCATCAATTTCACATAAAAAAGAAAAAAGCTCTTTTCATCATCAGAAACAACCGGATTTCCGACCTCTTGCATTGCATTACCATAACAAAAAAAAGAAAGATGACTCTTGTGATTCGGAATGAACCGGAGGAAAGGAATAGCGAGAAATTCCTATGGAGCATCCAGGAACAAGAAGATTCAATCGGACGACGAATTCTTACGTGGTCCAAGGAAAGAAAAGGTCCGCTTCCACGATTTCATCTATATCGAATCTGAATATCAGAATAGCTTATATAGTCATGATTCAATTCAGGTCCACTGACTTTTGCTTTCTTTCTCATTTTTCTAATCTGATTGGAACAATGGAGAAGTAGGAAGACTTTCTCGATTCATAATGGGTATCTAGAAGATCTATGTCCTAAAACAGAAAAGATGAATAATCAAACTAAAACATGAGGAGGAGTATACCCTGAAGTGACATAGCAGTTCTCCTAATCGACTACTTATCATCATAATGAACATTCCACTTTAAAACTCAAAAGAAAGTACTCGCCAGGCGGTTACCTTTTTTTCATATCTATCTTCTCTGCTGAAAAAGCAAATTCAGACTAAGACAGGAGTTTCGTAGAAAAGAGTAAAGTCCTTTATCGGATTTGAACCGATGACTGACGCCTATTTCTTAGGGCGTTTAAAGAGCGTGACTCTACCGCTTAGTTAAAGAGCCCATTTGATTCAATTCATGAATTAGCCCACTATGAGTTTACTGCATATATATATATAATAACAAGAAAGTATATCATTCGTGTCTCTGTTACAACACGGCGAAAGAAATTCCCCTATTATACAATCCAATAAAAAGAAAGAATAAGCATTTTGAGGCTGTACACCTTCTTTTCCTGGGATTGTAGTTCAATCGGTCAGAGCACCGCCCTGTCAAGGCGGAAGCTGCGGGTTCGAGCCCCGTCAGTCCCGACCTAGGATCCGATGAATCGATCAATTCAGCTCTCCATTTTCTGTGAAGAAGAGAGACAAAGAGTAGGATCTAATTCCCAGCGGGAGGATCCTTCTTTCGTTTCGCATTTCTCATCGGGACAAAGAAAGTCCAAATAAGAAGAAGTAGTACCGATTGATGGAGGAGAGACATATGTAGGTTAGTACAATCGGGGGTATCACCATATTCAGGATTCAAAGAGACACCGTACTGGTCTGGCTTTTTCGATTGTTCCTGATCTATCGAATAGAGTAGCACTCTTTTTTTCCCGGGAGCACAACCATTTCTTTTTTATGATACGAAATGAACTTAACAGAGTTTCCCCGACAGAGTACTTATCAGATTCAACCTACCCTTTTTTCTAGCTCCGATTCTGTGTAACCTATATGACTAATTGGGGACAATCTATCTATCTTAGAAAAATGAATTGCACACTGGGTTCTCGATGTATGCGTCCCAGTCTAAGGAAGTGGAATACTAATAAAAGATCAAAGATCCGCTCCAACTTCTTGTGATTCGAGACTGGGAAGGGATATAGAATGAAAAAAAAGAAGATGATGAGATTATGGAAGTACCGAGCATTTATTGCTACTGCACTGTTTATTCGTCTTTCTTCCGATCAATTCGAAAGAATCCAACGTCAACTGCTCTACTCTAATTCATAGGTTTTTTTATTGTATTGATCCCGGGATCTATCGAAACAATAGAAGAAGAGTATGGGCGTATAAAAAAAGAAAGCAAGCAAGTCCCATGGAATTGATTGACTTTCTTTCTATAATCAAAAATAACCCATCAAATATTGAATGACTGAGCACTCAGATCCTATCGCGAGTCTTGATACATAGTATCTTCAGTCCTTTCCACAACTCCGTCTTTGATTCCCCATCGGCCCATCCAATCTCATTTACGACTCAGTCAGTAGACACTAGGTAATTAGGAAGGATTTTGAGTCTTTCTTAAAACCCCTCCTTGGATCAATGGAGCAAGGATTTAATGTCCTTTAGAACAACCTTTTGATCCTCAGATTTCCGGTCCCTGACTTTCGTATTTTTTAAGATTCAAAAAGAAAAAGACTACCCAAGTCGATCCTATTGGCAACGGGCAAACGACGCTTACGCGGGATCTCGGTGCCTTCTCTTGAAAGCACTATAAATTAGTTGACTTCGAGTTGTTGATCAGAAAAGTCAAAAGCCGTACAAAAAGCCAGCGGACCTGCTTACGGGAGTCAGGCCTGCTCTGTAGTGGGCAGACGTAGCAGGGCCATCAGATAAAATATAGGAAAAGGAGCCGCTGGAGAAAACCAATTACGCTGGGTTCTCAATTCCATAAAGTATGCAATGAGTTTGAATTGACCCGGTTAGCTAGAAGGTTCCTTTCGCTACCGTCCTAAGGTTCAACCAACCGTTGGTTTGCTTTAACAAGATTTCACTGAAGTGAACCCGACGCGAAGTTGGTGAAACCTGAGCGTAACTATGTCACGTGAAGTGAAAAACCTCTGCTTCCTTTTTTAGACACCTTCTCTTATTATTCCCCGGAGCACAAGAGCTAGGGAAAACTCGTCAGCTGGATAGCTATAGTACAGAGTTTAAGGAGAGAATATATATATCTCGCTTTTCCCGGGGGACCGAGAAAAAGGGAAGGAGATATGGAGCCAGTGAGTGGCAACTGGTTCTTCGGTGCTATCAAAAAGAGCCTTCTATGCGCTATCAGAGCCACTCGTCCCTTCTCCTTTCCTTTCAGTCAAGGTCTAACCTCGCGTAGTTAATTAAAGGGAATACCTTAGAACAGAACCGACTATAAGCCCTGAGAGCCAGCAAGCAAACCCCCCTTACCAACCTCGAAATCTATAAAAAAGAAGGCCTTTCTCTCTTGTTTAGCCTAATAAGATAAGCATCAAAGCCCAGCAACTTGTTGGGAGTAAGGGCTGAAAAGAGCTCTTTGTATAGGTTGGGTTTGCTGGTTCCCGGGAACATTTGACTCCACTAACAAAAAGATTCTTGGATTCCGTCCTTCCCACGCCTCGAACTCTGATGATGCATGCCGCCGCCCCCATTATCCGACCCGTCCCGCCATTCCTGACTTTAGGAAGGAATGGAGTAAGGGACGACATATCTTAAATTAAAGAATTCTAACTGAGACAATCGGCTTTACCGATCGCTATTTCCGATGTTAGCAGTTAAGTCCCCCTGAGGGGATTAAAAGGGGGTAACGATCCTTGAGACAGCCCCCCCCGCTGAATCTGAAGCTTTCTCAATAGCGTAGCCTGGGCTCTTTAAAAAGAACCCCACCGCATCAGCTATACACCGAGGACCGGTACCGAGACCCATACCCCCTAGCTACATGGTGGTACTTTTCGGCTCCCCACAAGTCGTTTTGGTCGGACAAATGTCATATCTACCGAAGTGGGACAAAGGACCTTATAATGAATTATAAAGAGAAGCGAGGCGGGGGACTAAGACTCGAAGCAAAGCTAGTCTTCGCAAGACGGTTGACTTTACCAACGAACGGGGTGTGGGCCAAGATGACGAAAGTTTTGATTCAACGCAACGACGGATAACCCTGAAAGGCAAACAAACTCAAACTGAATAAAAGTACAAGGGCTGACTGACGATGAAAAAGGAAAGGAGTCTCTCTTGTTAGAGCGGGAGATAGCTTGACTTTTGGTCCCGTTTGGTTGGTTCCAACTATCTCCCAGAAAGCCAAGAGCCCTTCTTGGCTTTCCGAGCTCGATCGATATCACTCACTGACCTTGGCTACTTCGTCTTAGCCTTAATTCCACCAGCATCTTTCTCTCGTTTAGCTGGCCCTTCTTAAGCCTCTTCTTCTAGTCTCGAAGCCAAACTTGGACTTTCTCTTATCTTTGGATTGGCTACGGTATTCTGCCTCTATCCGGAAAGCATGCTCTTGGGTACCGATGGGATGGATTTAGACTGCGGTGAAGTATTTACCTGACGATCGTCTCAAAGCTCGGTTGGTAGCTAAGGAAGAGTTCCTGGGTGACTCTAAGCGTCTAAGGAGATACTTATCAAACAAAACAAAGAAGCTAGCTATATAAAGAAGCAATCGCGCGCAGAGCACTCAAGCAAGGGTGCTGTAGGGAACAGAGGAGATAGAGCACAGCGCTCAGAAAGAGATCAAGCGCTAGCCTGTCTCGTTGATAGACTTAACTGAGCTATGGAGGGGTCAACGTCCATTGCCGATCCGGTCGTCCATCTCGGAGTCATCAACATCTCTGTTATCGGATATGAGTGGTCTTACCCCATAGAAAGCTTGATCTATCTGCCCCACCATTTTGTCGTATGCCTTTCGATCCGTCCAGTGAGAGACCTTCGGACCGAAGCATTTCCATTGCACGGATACCCAATCCTACAACTTGCTCAGTTTTCCATGTCCAGACGTACGGACATAACTTTGATTAAGAAGTGAAGCCATCGTATAGCCCAACTTGTGACTACTAGTATAGCTACCGAACATAGAAACCCAGGGAGATGAGCCCCGGTACTCGATAAGAGTAGACTGCCGGTTGTCTCTTCCTTTTCAAAACAATCCATGAAACTTGTTAGACTACGCTACTCTCTCTTTGATGAGATAGCACAAAAAAAGGCTGAAGAAATGAGAAAAAAGAGCATACAACAAAGCTCAGCTTCATTTTGATTTCATTCTTCTTTCCCCTAAAAGATCAAAGAGAGGAAAGGAAAAGAGAGGAAAGGAAGAGGACAATTCAGTTGTTAGTTGGAGTTCCTCTTTCAAGACAATAAGCAGTCTACGGTCTCGACACCGAAAGTAGGATATCACTGTATTCCCTCTTTTCCTCGGGAGTCAGAAGTGAATCAGGGACTTGCCATGGACACGAGTGAACGGATTCAAGATAGAGTTGAAACCGCTTACTAGTAGTGAGGAGGGAAAGCAGCCTCGCTCAGCGCGAAATAGCGTCTATATAGAATCAAAGTTCCACATCGTTGTGACTCCTAGACAAGAGTTCGAATAGAATCCCCTAACAGAGGTGTGGATGTCTTTGGGGTGAGGCATGAAAGGAGTAGGGCCACGGTTAGCCGGCAGCGGGTCAAGAAAGAGACAAAACTTGAGCGAGGAACGGGCTCCGCCCTAGTTCTTAAGGCGAAGTCTCACATGAAAGACAATTTCAAAAGACTCGGCTCGAAAAGGAGAAAAACCCGTCCTCCGGGAAAAGACAGCAAGAGATTGTGTAGAAAGGGGCTCGAAAGCTGAGGAAAGAGATTCGGGATAAAGAGGTGCTCTTGTGGCCTAGGACTCAGATTCTGTCCTTCATAGTTCTCACCAATAAGTAGCCCTCATCTCTTAAGGATAAACCGTACCGTTAAAACGCGGTCTCATAGGTCTTATGAACAGCTTGATGAATCGCAAAAAGCGAACCTTTCCCTTCCTTCCCCCGGTCTCCTTACCGCCCTAATCGCAGCTTTATTAGCTACTAGTAGCTAGGATCGTTCGAACAGTAAGTAAGCAATGCGTACTTCTTTCCTAGTCTAGTGGATCCGCGTAGCAGAGCCCAATCTTCTACCCACAAGCTCTGACCTTACTTGTTGTACTTGATTCACCTACGTAAATAGACAACTTGGGTAAGGGCTTTCTTCTACTGTTATAGGGCCGGGGGCCTTCTCCTTCATCCGCTTTAGAATCGTCTCTTTCAATCCTTGCCTGAACCAACCAATCTTACCCCGGGATAGCATTTACCGAAGAAGGTTGTCTCAAAGCCACAATCTACCCCCACCTAAAGCGGCATAGACACCTGAATAAACAAAGGCTTCAGGCTTGACGCAGGCCCAAGCGGACTCAGCTAAAATGTCAAACGAAACGTCATAACTAAAAGAAGAGGAGCACTCATGAAACCTTGGATGGTCGTCGGTATGAAAATCCGGAATTAATGGAACTGGAGGGAGCAGAGCTTACTGCTAGTGGAACAAAAGCCAGGGAAGGGGGTTAGCTGATGATGGATATTCGGGGGACCCATGGTTTACGTCTTTAAACTCCGATCGTATAGTTGGGTCTCTGCCTATTCTACGAATTCACATAAAAGGAAGACCTGACCTGACCAAGGAAGTGACTGGGTTATTTAAAACCAGGAGACAAAACCGAAGTCGAGGAAGGAGAATCATATGAGTCCTCCTTAATCCACAAAGCCTAAAGTTGACGTTTTCATATTGATTTTATGAAAAAAAATAGAAAGCCGAGACTGAGTCTTTCTGTATATACGAAATCATTAGAACCGCAGGCCCGGCCTGCTGACCCTAAAGACACGAGCTCAACAATTTCGAAAGTAGGAGCGAAAGCCAGGTTGGAGAGGAGCGAAAAGAATGATTCTAGGGTCACATCAGGTGCATGTGCTCGACTGTAATACCAATGACAGTACCGAAGCCATCCTTTAACCCATCTGCGTAAAACAGACCACTCTAAGAAAGAAGGCTGACTCTATTCACTTTCCTAGTTCATTTGGGGCCAAACGTAGATCTTTAGGTGACATCTCCTGTAATAAAGACTGTTTTATTACATACACCAAGGAAATATGGATTTAAAGGTCGACCTCGCCCTAACCAAAGCGTCAGAGGGAGTCGAGTCTTTGTCCACATAGCCAGTAAACGGTCAGTATGCCGTGACCGGCTATGGTCGAGCTTACCTAAAGATCTATAACCAACACCACTCAACCGGGCCAGAGTACTGAACCGGCGAAGGGGATATTGCCCTAATATGGCATATGCCCCACAAGGATGGTGCGAGTTTCATAATGCTCGGATAGAGACAGGAGAAATATCCTTACTCATATCCTTGATTATAAACCTCTTGGCAAACTCAGCCGCCCCAGTGTCAGAGATAAGAGACTTTTGTTTACTTATAGTAAGACCTAACTTCTCTAACGACTGAGCGTAGACTTCCGAAACTTCTTGGTCGGCAATGACAATATCATCACCTAATATAGCGTAGTCTCGGAACACAAGACCTGGATACACTTGTTCCGCACACCACCACACTAATAAGTGGTAAGTTAGTGCGAATAAAGGCCAGGAAGCGTGATACCCGAGCGGTTGCCCTGCTACAAAACATAGAGTTGAGGGAGGCCATCGTTTTCTCTTTAAGAATGGCACCTCAAAGACGTTAGTTGCCAATGTTTAATTAACAACTGCAGAGGCAAAAGACCGAGCCTCAACCAGCAAAGGGGGACAGCCATGCCAATCCAAGCAGAGCAACTAGAAGCCCACTCTACCTTTCTTTCTTTATCTTAAACTTCGTTCTTCAAGGAGACCCATGTGCATTTCCTCTGTTCTGTGCTCTTGAACTCTTGATTCCCTTGTGCCTTTAGTTGAAGTATAGGTCGTCGATTCCATTTATCTTGATGGGATTTTTGCTTTTGTTGAGTGGTATAGAAGGGATTCCTCTAGTAGGTAGCGACAAGACTAGTTGTATCGACAAGAGGCTACATCAATAGCTGAAACTTGTTTTCGGGTAGGGTAGGCTCGGAGTCAGAAGTCCTCTCTTTCCCAACCAAATAAGCATTTTTGCAAAGTTCACCTTCCCGCAGTCAAAACAAAACAAGACTTGCGGATAACAATCAGACCTTACCCGGGACAGGGACCATACTAGAAAGCCTAATTAAAAAGAATTCGGGCTTGCTTTCTCAATTCACATCTATGAGCGATGATTCCTCTATCTCTTGCTCGCTTCGATCGGACTCTGACAGCTTAGGGAAGAATGATGGGTCGCTAACAAGGCCCCTAAATGACTGCTCAGAAGGCCTACCTCTTTTTTTACCAATCCGTCACTTTCTCGTCCCTCTCTCATGAAAGATTTTCTCTCCTCTCCCGGCGGCTTTGACTCATGGCTATAGCCAGTTGCTAAGAAAATTCCCATTCAAGCATTCTCATTCAACGGTCTATCAATGCTGCCTTCTTTTTTTTTGAATTCCTTTCTTTCTACTAGTTATTACAAAGAAATTTGCAGGAAGTAAACGAAGTCTTTCCTTCCGACTTAGAAATACCAACAATAAATAGCTTTAGCATTTCTTGATAAGGAAACGTCTTTCTAGAGCTAAGGGGAAGGTTTGGAACCCTAGTTTCAGAATGGAATCAGTTTACCGGGCTGACTTCCATGCCAACACGAGTAGTCTAACTAATCACTACCTCGTAAGGGCGTTGAGAATGGTTTTTGCTTTTCTTGTTAAAAATGAGAAAAAGAGTATGAAAATAGCCTTTGCATAGTTTACGAATTCTGCTTAGTAGGGATCTAAACACAGGAATTCTTTTTCTCAGAGTCAGACCACGCCTTATGACGAAAGGGGGAGAAAGGACGGGTCACCCGCCGATCAGTGATCAAACGAAACTATACCTGAAGAATGGGATAAAAATTGACCGGCGCAAAAGCCATCTCTATCAATCTACGCTCATTGATGAGACGGCGACATAGAGAAGAAAGTATACCCTTTGTCACCCCCCTTCTCACTAAAAAGTCAAGAAGAGATACAAACTTTGGAATCATCATTTTCTGGGATCGAGGATGGAATCGAATAGCGAATGCACTAGCGGTTAAGACAGGTCCTGCATCTCCTACCTAATGCAATTGACCGACCCGGCATCTCTTTCGTTCAATAATGCCTTTGCTTCAAGACGCTATTTACCAATAAGAATAGGAAAAAGAAAGTTTGAGAATTGAAGAAGCCAAAGGAAAGGGGTGAACGAGCGCTGCGGTAACGAGCCGTAAGAAAGATGAGCAGAGCATTCCTTCCGCCGGCCTTTATAGGAGTAGGGGAGCGTGGTGAGATAGATAGACGTCCAATCCTGCAGCAGCTAGTTGCTCGGCCTTAGTCTTGGGCGGATCTCACACTTCAATCAACCCCTTCGATCCAATCAATCGATCGATCAAGAGGCTAATCTCTTTTGTTTAGGCCGCTAACTATAAGAAAGTCCTCGCTTTCTCTTGAACAAGGGAAGGGCAGCATAGCATTAGCTTCAATTGAACAAGCTCAACCTTGAGGTGGTAGGCCGACGTTGAACGCTTCAACTTGGCCACTGAAGAAGGCGAAGGCTGGGCGAGAGACTAGGCCAACTTACTGCTTACTGCCATGCCATGGTTTAAGCTTTTTTCTCCATAGACGGAACTATGTATTAGGGAGGGGAGACACCACTCAGCACCTAAGGTGGGGTTCAATGCCTAACAAAAAAAAAAGAGAAAAAGAGATGTATGGCGGAGGGGAGGAGAGAAAGAAGGCATGCATGGAGATTCTGTCTGTCGGAGGTTCGAGAATCTATGAAAGGACATCTAAGACTAAGAAAGAATGAAAGGAAGTCCATTACTGAGAGAAGTGGTGATCTCGTCTTGCTTGCTGGGAGAAAGGAAGCTTCCGGACCACCTTTTCCAGCCAAATAGCGAGCGATCACTCAGCAATGAACACTAACTGAAAGCGGCCGGGAATGAGTACCTATCCCTTACGGGAATCGAACCCGTGTCTTCGACATGAAAAGACGATGTCCTAACCACTGGACGAAAGGGACCAAAAAGCCATTCTTCATATACCTCAGCTCCTAATCTAGTGGTGGTTCCTTTTGTTTCTATACGAAATTCATTCTTTCGTTTGTGTTCATGTTGGCGATTTCTGATGTGAATTCGGCGGGTCGTCCCCCCTTCCTACGGGTTCCCCCACCGACCCAGTGACACACCAACCACGCCCTTCCCTTTCTCCGATCATAAAGCTCCCTGATCCCTTTCTTTGTCTTTCATCCCCCCTGAACGGAATAAGTAAGGCCCCGTTCTTTAGAATGAAAAAAGAAAAAAGAAAATAGGGGCGAAGCGCCCGTTTGAAGTGGCGAAGGCCTATGCTAAAGTCAGAAAGAAAGTACGTTAAGGTTACGAAGTCAGGTCAGCTGGTTAAGGAAAGCTCAGGTTATGAAATCGCTTAGCCGTTAATTAATTAAGTAGTAGTGAGGCGTCGGTACGGAGTTGCGTCAGCTGTAGATATAGACTAGGCTAAGGGATGGACTTCATCTCTTCTATTCTCTTCACTTACACCTTCAACTTCCGCTGAGTCTAACGAGGCTCAGGTGCGGAGCCTTCCACTGTGGACCGAGACTACGCAAAGGTAGAACACCATAGAAACTTCGCTGACTTTCTCATAAACCTTGATTTCGCTACGAAAAAAAAGAACCCGGAATAGCGGAAATCGGTTCGTGTTCCGCTTCCAAAGTCAGTCGTCTTTGCCCAAGTGTGAACTGCGGATGACTCTCCAGTGGTTCCATTCCTTCTTACTTGACTTCTGGGTCAACCCAACCCGAATGAGAAGAAGAGGGTCAGCCAAAGAGCGGTCCACTTTGTACATTTTCTGAGGCAGACCAATCAGGCATTTTAGAAAAGGGAAGGGAACTTCTCACCGAAGGAGGCGGGAAGCTACCGCTTCTAGAATGCAAGCTTACCCTTGACTTTTTTTTAGAGCGTACCGCTATTGAAATAAGAAAAAAAGGTTGATGGATGAAGTCATCGGAGTGACAAATGGTTACGGTTGCGGAAACCGGAGAAAGTCGGGAACCGTCGGTTACCTTTTGAATCAAAGTAGCGACGAGCCGAGTACTACGACTACAGGGGGGGAAGCAAAGCTTCGTAGACAGCTTCGCTTCCTCGTCGCTTTTTTCTGGCGACTAGCTTCTCAAGTGGGTGGCTTGGTAAGCAAGCTACCTTCAGTATAGGTCAAATCCCTATCAAAAAGAGGCCGGAATGGTGGGGAAGGAGGCCCTCCCTACTTCAATGGAAAGGGG